>CM076578.1:1099697817-1099936674 GCA_034641835.2 Pinus albicaulis
AAACCAGCGTATACCACAGTGTATATTTTATTGCGCATACGCGCTTTCTCTTCGCTGAAGCCACGTATATACGCGCTTCCTCCGCGGCGAAGTAGCGTATAGATCTTCAATCATTACAGAGCAGCATACTTCATCAGATCAGATATTCAGTTCAGATCTACCCTTTTGCTTCAGACAGATGTTCGCCTAGATGCTCGCCTCATCACAGATCTAAGCCTTCCATAATCTGATCTAGCAAATACAAGAGCAATTCAGATCTAGATCCCCTTCTTCATCATTGGTGCATCATACATTCAGATTTATCATTCAAGTGTAACCCTTTCCATTCAGATATACTTCAGAGAGAAGTATTCATTCAAGCTCAGACATCTTGCACCACGCTTATATTTTTCACAATAAATTTCTTCTCCTTATATAGGTTTATCCTTTTTCAATACCACGGGCCCCTTTTTCAATACCACGAGCCAAACCAATACCACGAGCCCAAAACTACCTGGACGGGGTCATTTAGGCGGATCATTACCCAATACAATGGGTCAATACCATGGTGGTTACCCTTAGTTTTGCACTTTTTGAGCGCTTTAGCCCATACGCGACTTGGCACGTTCTTTTCCGCGTGCATACGCGACTTCCCTTAGGCCAATCCGCGTATACCTAGAGACATACTCTTTTTCATCATAGAATTAGCACATGATGAATTCCTTTCTTCATTGCCTTCTGTTCACACTGTAGATACATCAGATTCCCTTCATCAAGGACATATTCTATCAAGCACAACTTCATCAAGTAAGTTGTCATCATCTTCATCAAGTGGGTTGCCTTTCAAGGACAACACTTAGCATCATATTGTCAACAAACATCATATCACATCAGATTTACATCATTTACCAAGTCCATAAAGTCAAGAATAACTTCATCAGGTGGATTGCCATTAAGGACAACACATGTCAACAGTCACATGTCTTCATCTTCATTCAGTGGGTTGCCATCAAGGACAACACTCTGCATCATATTTCCAACAATCTCCCCCTTTGGACTTGATGGCAACCACGATGGTGTTTGGTTACCACAGCAGATAGATACCATGTCACTCTCCCAAAAATGTCCATGTCACTCTCCCAAAAATGTCACTCTCCCAAATATTTGACATCATTATCTTCTCTTCATTCAAACACCATGTCATTCTCCCCCTTTGACATCAAGGGCAAAGGGCGGATCAAAAACCAACACTCTCCTCCTTATGTGGAAGAAACATTCTGCAGATCTGATATGTGCTGAAGAGGCCAAGCTCCCCCTGAGTCCATGCTGAATCTTCAAACATATTTGTCAATGAAGTACATGACTCTATGAACTTCCTATCACCAAAGACTCATACTTACATCAAATATCCAACCAAGTGGATTTACATATAAGACTCAAGTACCCAACCAAGTGGGTTAACAAAATTTGACTCAGCTACCCAACCAAGTGGGTTTACAAAAATGACAAGTCCTTACATGACTGAATATTACAATTTTTACATCATGGGTCTCAACAAGACCTTTTCACCAAAATATAAATATGACCATTTATGACCAACACCGGAAAGTCCTCAAGAAAGAGAACATATTTCAGAACCATAATAATGCCAACACTGCATTATGCTCGGCAAAGCTAATTCTCCCCCTGAATCTGTGCAACCAAGCAATCTTTTCAAATGACTAAGGCTCCCCCTTACTTTGTGCATCCTGAAAACTTCCACCAACAAATCATCAAGGCATCTTCATCAAAACATTAGAAACAGAATTATGAGAACTGAAATACCACCAGAGATACCAAACAGCACAGCAGCTATGCTGAAGAGAGCTGGACCAACCAAAAATTGTCAGCAACCAACCATACGCGGTTTTCTGTTCAGGAACTCGCGTATATACGCGACTGTGTTTCAGGAAACCCGCATATCCACTGCCACATTCTAAAAATTATGCAGATTTGTTCTTTTGACTGGCAGAGAACACTCCCAGCTTCTGTCTTAGATATTCGAACGCTTCCCTGGGCAGAGGTTTGGTAAAGATATCAGCAACTTGTTCTTTGGAGGGAACATACTCCAACTTCACCTTTTGTTCAAGTACTTGTTCACGTAAGAAATGATACTTGATGGGAATGTGCTTGGTCTTTGAATGCATAACAGGATTCTTTGAGATACTGATGGCACTTGTATTATCACACATAATGGAGATAGGAGTGGCACATTTGATTTGAAAATCTTGCAAAGTTTGCATCATCCATAGGAGTTGAGTGCAACAAGATGCGGCAGCTACATACTCTGCTTCAGCTGTTGATAAGGAAATAGAATTTTGCTTCTTGCTGAACCAAGATACTAACCGGGGTGCCATATAGAATGCACCACCACTAGTGCTTTTCCGGTCATCAACACTTCCATCCCAATCTGCATCAGTGTAAGCATGGAGAGTAAGATCAACATTATTTGGATACCATAGACCATAGTCTTGAGTTCCTTGTAGATATTTGAAAATTCTTTTCACAGCCTGAAGGTGAGACTCTTTTGGATTGGCTTGGAATCGTCCAACAATCCCAACTGCATGCATAATGTCTGGTCTAGTCCCAGTGAGATAAAGTAGACTTCCTATCATTGATCTGTAATCTGGTTGATTCACAGTGGGAGAATCATCATGAGAACTGAGATTGCATCCAGTTATCATTGGAGTGCTTACAGATTTTCATTCTTCCATGCCATACTTCTTCAGAATTTGCTTAAGATATTTTGCTTGTGATAGGAATATACCATCTGTAGATTGATGCACTTGTAAGCCAAGAAAGAAAGTTAGTTCCCCAAGTAAAGACATTTCAAATTCTTGCTGCATGACATAAGCAAATTTCTGACTCAAAGATTCTTCGTTACTCCCAAAAATGATATCATCAACATATACAACCACAATCAATAGTTTATTATTTTCAACTTTTGTGTATAAGTTGCTATCAGCAGACCCCTTTGAAAATCCTTGTTGATGAAGATATTTGTCAAGACGATAGTACCAAGCCCTTGGAGCTTGTTTGAGACCATACAACGCCTTTTTAAGTCTACAAACAAGATTTGCATCATTTCCCAAAATGAATCCTTCTGGTTGCTCTATATATACTTCTTCTTCTAGATCACCATTAAGAAAAGCAGATTTGACATCCATTTGATAAAATTTGATTTGTTGATAACTTGAAAAAGCAAGGAACATTCTGATGGCTTCAAGTCTAGCTACGGGAGCAAAAGTTTCTTCAAAGTCTATACCTTCTTGTTGAGTATACCCTTTGCAAACCAGTCTAGCTTTGTTTCTTACAACATCCCCATTATCATTTAACTTGTTCTTGAAAATCCATTTAGTTCCAATGATATTTTTATCATGAGGTCTTGGAACCAAATCCCAAGTGTCGTTCTTCTCAATTTGAACAAGTTCTTCATCCATGGCTTGCCTCCAACATTCATATTTGCTAGCTTCATTGACATTGTGTGGTTCAATTGTAGATAGAAGTGCCAAATGATTAGAAGATCCTGTAAGAGTTCTCCTTGTTCGTACACCAGATTCCTTGTCACCCAAAATTTGAGATTCAGGATGATTCTTTTGAACATATCTGGATGGAGCTTTTTCAGAAAGATCATCTTCAGGTTCTTCATTGGATCCACTGTCTACATCATTGCTATCTGATGTAGAAGGCCATATGTCGCTATCATCTTCATTTGATGTTTGTTTTTCTTCTTTAGGAGCTGCAGGAGACTCATCAATAACAACATCAATACATTCAACAACCTTTCGAAGCCTTTTATTGTAACATGTGAAAGCTTTGCTTGATGATGAGTAACCAAGAAATATCCCTTCATATTATCTAGGTTCAAACTTGCCAAGCTTTTCATCATTATTTTTGATAAAGAATTTACTTCCAAAAACCTTAAAATGCTTCACAGTGGGAGAGTTACCATACCAGAGTTCATATGGAGTTTTGTCACTATTTACCCGAACATGAGCTTTATTGAGAATGTTAACTGCCGTATGAGCTGCTTCACTCCAGAACATGTCAGGAACATCAGAATCAGCAAGCATAGCTCTAGCCATTTGAACAATTGTTCTATTCATTCTTTCTGCTACACCATTTTGTTGAGGAGTGCCTGCTACAGAGAACTGTCATTTAATGCCATGTTGTTCACAAAATTCAAAGAATTCATTTGATGAATATTCTCCTCCTCGATCAGATCTAAGACACTTGATTTTTAGATCTAATTCATTTTCTGCCAATGCTTTGAAGCTCTGAAATTTTTCAAGTGCTTGATCTTTGTGTTTAATGAACCCGATCCAACACATTCTAGAGTAGTCATCGATAAATAAGATATAGTATTCTTCCCCACGTAATGACCTTTTCCTCATAGGTCCACAGATATCAGTATGAATGAGTTCAAGAGGCTTACTTGATGATCCTTCTTTGGCATTAAATCGTACTCTGGTCTGCTTACCAAATTGACAAGATTTTCATATGGTACTTTCCGGAAGATTGACCTTGGGAAGATCACGAACAGCTTGAAATCTGCTTGCTTTGTTGATTTGAGAGAAACTCAGATGCCCCAGCCTTCTATGCCATAGCCAATTTTCTGAAGACTTGCTTAAGTAACATTGATCTATGCCGTTTAGTACATACATGTTGCTTGGATTTCTTTTTCCTTTGATAATGATTTTACCTGTATCAAGATCACGAACCATACATTCTTTGGAACTGAAGACCACTTCTGCTCCTTGATCACACATTTGACTAACACTTAACAGGTTATGCCTTAATCCATCCACATACATGACATCTTTAGCCTTCACCTTTTCTTTTAGAAAAACTGACCCTTTTCCTTTAATTACGGCAGGAGTATCATTTCCAAATGTAACTTTCTTTTCTTTTTCTAGAGCATTATAAGTATGAAGTTTTCTTTTGTCACCTGTCATGTGTCTTGAGCACCCACTATCGATGTACCATTGATTTTCTTCACCTTCTGCAAATAATGCTATCCCACAATTTTCAACCGGCGGTTCTTTCTTCTTCCACACTTTAGAGCTTGAGGGAACATGTTCTTTAGGCTGAATCGTGTTCCTGCATTCAGATTCTTCATGGCCAAAGTTATTGCAATAAGTACATTCGACTTCACTTTGAAGAGGAGAAAAATTGTTATAGGTATTCTTCTTTGGTTCAGTATCCAACCTTTTCTTTCTTGTTTCTCTTGTCATGATGGTTTTATATGCCACACATTGAATAGCTTTATGACCAAAATTGTGACAAGTGAAACATTGCCCATTGAAGTAGAAATTTCTGCGATCATGGAATCTTCTATTTGAGTTTACCTGTTGGTTGTAGTGTCTTTGAAAGCTATCCTTGTTAGTGTTCCTTGAATTGAGATGGTCCTGCTTTCCCTGTAGAGATCCTCTATTCCCTTGCTGAGTGGCTGAATGTAGTAAACCACCTGTAACTGCTTTTAGATAGTTTGGTGCTGAAGTTTGAGAAGATTCTCCGGTATATCCCAGACATGTCTTTATAAGAGGAGAACGTTGTACCTTGATAATCTCATCTAAGGTTTCAGATCCTTTAGCAAATCTAAGATTCAAGGTCTTTTCTTTCTCTACTTCTTTTCTTTGAATTACCACTTCACATTCTAGCTTTTCAATATGTTTCTTTGCTTCTTCAAGCTGCTTTTCAACAGTCTCTCTGATCACCTTTTGTTCTTCTAAGAGAATTTTGCAATCTTCTAAGCGAAGTTTGAGTTGATTATTTTTTTCAAGAAAATCATTTTCCTCTAGAGCATCCATAAACATATCCTTTTCTTCCTTTTGTTCAAAGGCCATGAGAAGTCTAAGATCTTCTTCACAATCTTCCTCACTATTAGATGACCCATCACTATCTTCATTAGTATAGTAACTTTTCTTAGAGCTAGATCTGTTCTTATTCCTTCTAACAACTTCTTTTCCTTTATAAGGACATTTTTCAGCATAATGACCAACTTTTCCACACTCAAAACATTTGAAGGGAAGCTTACCTTTGAATCTTCCAGTTCCTAGTTGGAGTTTTCTTACGAAATTTGCTTCTTCTTCATCGGAAATATAGCTGGATTCTTTGACTACTTCCTTTTCCTTTCCTTTTGTAGAAGCCTTAAACGCAGCTTCTCTTACTTGAGAAGGACCTCCTTGTCTCATTTCAAAAGCAGTCAGAGTCCCATGTAATTGAACAATAGTAAGAGTTTGCAGATCTTGCCTTTCTTCAATAGGGGAGACTTTAGAGTCAAATTTTGGAGTCAAGGATCTTAAGACTTTTTCAACCAGAGTAGTATCAGTTTTAGTTTCACCCAAATTTCTCATTCGATTGACAACATCATCTAGACGAAGGAAGAAACTAGCAACACTTTCATCACTATGCATCTTCAAACTTTCATATTCAATTCTAAGAGTTTGGAGTTTTGCATTTTTTACCTTTGTATCTCCTTCATAGCTCAGAATGATTTTGTCCCATATATCTTTTGCTGAATGTAGCTGCATCACTTTAGCAAATTCTGATTCAGACATGCTTCCCAGCAAAACATTTACTGCTTTGGCAGTGGTTTAATACTTCTTTCTTTCTGCTGCATCAGTAGGAATACTTGCCGGGTATTGATAACCTTCTTCCACAATTGCCCATACATTTGCACCAAGACTTTGCAGATATGCTTTTGTACGTACCTTCCAGAATATCAGATTGCTTCCATTGAATATAGGTGGCTTTATAGACATTATTCCTTCTTGACTTCCCATTGCGACGGATCTCCTTTAAGCGATCAAGCTTCTCCACAAGGACCGGCTCTGATACCAATTGTTGGGAAAAATACTGAGAGGGGGGGGTGAATCAGTATTTACTGCATATTCAAAACTTTCACTTTTTCCTGCTTCTAAAATGAATACGCTACTTTCCTGAACCAGAATTGCGTATATACGCGGATACCCTTTACGAAACTCACGTATACACAGATATCTATTTATGTCATTAATTCTTCACTTAAATCATTCCTTCATTTATTCATCAGATATTCAATAAGCAGTAAACATGTGCGGTAAGAACAGAATAAATCATCACACAAAGCATCACACATGAACACCAGGATTTTTAGGTGGAAACCCAAGTCGGGAGAAAACCACCGCTGCAGTTGCTCAGCCTTCAATATTTTATTATAGAGAAAGCATCTTACAACATATGTGCTGGCGCAGACTTGACCAGCACGCAGGCACCCACCTGCGCTCGTTTACCAGCCTCTCCTGGAAGGGAGCTCCAACCCCCTGACTCGTTTACCAGCCTCACCTGGAAGGGAGCTACGACCCCCTGATCTCGTTTACCGGCCTCTCCTGGAAGGAGCTAACCTGGCCCGAAGGCTACAACCCTCGGCCACCACCTTGGACCACGTTTCATCAATTTTTCCACGGATCGGATATTTCATACCCTTTGCTTCAGCAAACCCTAGTTTACATACGCGCTTTTACTTCGCTGATGTCGCGTATATACGCGCTTTCGTCCACACAAACCAGTGTATACCTCAGTGTATATTTTATTGCACATACGCGCTTTCTCTTCGCTGAAGCCGCGTATATACGCGCTTCCTCCGCGGCGAAGTAGCGTATAGATCTTCAATCATTACAAAGCAGCATACTTCATCAGATCAGATATTCAGTTCAGATCTACCCTTTTGCTTCAGACAGATGTTCGCCTAGATGCTCGCCTCATCACAGATCTAAGCCTTCCATAATCAGATCTAGCAAATACAAGAGCAATTCGGATCTAGATCCCCTTCTTCATCATTGGTGCATCATACATTCAGATTTATCATTCAAGTGTAACCCTTTCCATTCAGATATACTTCAGAGAGAAGTATTCATTCAAGCTCAGACATCTTGCACCCACACTCATGATTTTCACAATGAATTTCTTCTCCTTATATAGGTTTATCCTTTTCAATACCACGAGCCCCCTTTTTCAATACCATGGGCCAAAACAATACCATGAGCCCAAAACTACCTGGACGGGGTCAATTAGGCGGATCATTACCCAATACAATGGGTCAATACCATGGTGGTTACCCTTGGTTTTGCACCTTTTGAGCGCTTTAGCCCACGTTTCATCAATTTTCGTCGTGCATCGTATATTTCATACCCCTTGCTTCAACAAACCCTAGTTTGCATACGCGCTTTTACTTCACTGATGTCGCGTATATACGCGCTTCCGTCCACACAAACCAGCGTATACCTCAGTGTATATTTTATTGCGCATACGCGTTTTCTCTTCGCTGAAGCTGCGTATATACGCGCTTCCTCCGCGACGAAGTAGCGTATAGATCTTCTATCATTACAGAGCAGCATACTTCATCAGATCAGATATTCAGTTCAGATCTACCCTTTTGCTTCAGACAGATGTTCGCCTAGATGCTCGCCTCATCACAGATCTAAGCCTTCCATAATCATATCTAGCAAATACAAGAGCAATTCAGATCTAGATCCCCTTCTTCATCATTGGTGCATCATACATTCAGATTTATCATTCAAGTGTAACCCTTTCCATTCAGATATACTTCAGAGAGAAGTATTCATTCAAGCTCAGACATCTTGCACCACGCTTATATTTTTCACAATAAATTTCTTCTCCTTATATAGGTTTATCCTTTTTCAATACCACGGGCCCCTTTTTCAATACCACGAGCCAAACCAATACCACGAGCCCAAAACTACCTGGACGGGGTCATTTAGGTGGATCATTACCCAATACAATGGGTCAATACCATGGTGGTTACCCTTAGTTTTGCACTTTTTGAGCGCTTTAGCCCATACGCGACTTGGCACGTTCTTTTCCGCGTGCATACGCGACTTCCCTTAGGCCAATCCGCGTATACCAAGAGACATACTCTTTTTCATCATACTTTGAGTACATTCCGAAATCCTTTCTTCATAGCCTTCTGTACACACTATAGAAACATCATATTTTCTTCATCAGGAACACATTCTCTTAAGCACAAATTCATCAAGTAAGTTTTCATCATCTTCATCAAGTGGGTTGCCTTTCAAGGACAACACTCAACAACATATCACATCAGATTTACATCATTTACCAAGTCCATCAAGTCAAGCATAACTTCATCAGGTGGATTGCCATCAAGGACAACACATGTCAACAGTCACATGTCTTCATCTTCATTCAGTGGGTTGCCATCAAGGACAACACTCTGCATCATATTTCCAACACAAGTACACCCATACATACTCGGAAGGGGAAACTCCCTTAATAAATGAATCTTCCAAATATCAATGTTTTCATAAATCAAAATACATCAATTTACAACTATGAAACTTCAATTACTAAAGCTGCATACTTTCTCTTTTAAAAATTACAAATTTACAGTTCACTGGTGCAATTGTGCCTTCCCTGCACGACCTGCCCATGGCCTGCACGATTCTGCCTCATGTCGTGCACGAGCCAACCCTAAGAAAAATTCATATCCAATATCAACAACTAAGAAAAATAATTTATTTTTATCTCCTCCGATTATGGAAATTGAGGTACAACATAAGTACTCTAATTTAGTGGCCTTGTGATGTTTTTGTGTGTGGCAAGTTATAGGTATGAATCAGGGGAATCCTCCTGGTGTATGACCCAAGCGAGCTGCAGTTCATGCAACTGCATAAATTTTATTTTATTTATTATGGTGAGAGTTAGTTGAAGAAAATACAAATGCGGTTGATCCAGTCAATTAATCAGTCGATCCAAAAAACTCTTCCAGTAGAAGTAAATTCAGTAAAACAACCAGCAGGATCATTAGCAACACCTGTAATAGGATGTTAAGAATCTTAAACCACAGTAATAAGGGTGAAACATATATAGTAGTAGCATATCCATGGGAATACCTGGGACCATAAGCACCACATATTGGAATGCATGAATTGGCATGGCGATAGTGGAAAGATGTTAGCTCTGGTTAGGGTTTGAAACTACTCTTCAAGTTGGGGCATATCACTTGTATCAGCCTTAATTTGTCATATTGGTAATTGTATCATACTGAGGAATATTGGAATAAGGTCTCAATAAAGGGACACATATATTCAATGGTTTTTCAATACAATAAAAGTAGTTTTGATATTACATGTAAATGAAGTGATGTAGCACCTGAACACAACAAGAGTAAGGTTACCAGGAGATTCTTTCACATCAAATAGCGCAGAGAAGGGAATTTTTTTTTTTTAATTTGTAGTCAAAGTGATAATGGAAAATCTGCCTTTAAACCTAGAGAATGGGAAAATTAATGCATGAGCCATATAAGAAAGAAAGGGAAAAAAAAATACAGAAAGGGATTTCAATCTTTAACTTCAATTCCAGGTCTTTCAAGCTCTAACTAGAATCATGAGCCTAGAGCCAAAGGGTCGTCTCGGTCGGAAGGACAAGACAGTCTCAAATCTGTTTTTGTATTGCTCAATACTTGTTGCTATTATATTCCATATTGTCTGCTCGTATTAGCATGTCAAGGCCTTCCATCGCTATTTAAAGCCAAGTTTCTCACCTTGATGTTTGATCTCTCAAACTGGACTTTCCATATGTAATGTGTGGAAATCTATCCGAATAGAAAGAAATAAAGTATTTTTAATGTCCACAAGGCTAAAAATAACCTATGGTACAGATCTCTTCTCCATTTGGCTCTTGTATTTGGTCTTGTTCCTCTAAATTTTTACAATAAATGCTCCCAACTTCTCAACAAACTCTTCATTAAATAGATTACCCAAGATCTAGCTGCCAGAATACCTGCATAATTTTCCCTGATGTCCTTGAAGGCCTCACATTCTAAAATGAATTTTATTTTATTTTATTTTATTTTATTTTATTTTTTATTTTTATTTTTTTCTGTTTCCACTTTTCTGGAATAGCAAAAAATACATACTCTTTCCTGCCACATTTCTTTTGGCCTTTTCCAGTGCCCTGTTTCACAATGGAGTTGATGAGAATTAGTCCTTAGTTGAGCAATACAAATTTTAGATATCCAGGAAATATTTTCTCCTATGTATGCTTTTTGCTGATGATTATAAGTGGGTTTAAACTCTTCAATGTAGTACTTCTTCTTTCTCCCTAACTCTTTCTCCCAAGTAATTTTGTGGAACTTATCCATACAAAAAGTGTTTATCTCTTTACTATTTGTAGGACACATGCTCAAGAAAATACCCCATTTATTAAACCATTTTTTATTTTTCCACATCCAAGTCTTCTTTCTTTTGCACAATCTGTCATTAAACACAACCTTATGCCATCTACCCTCTTCCATTTGCTCAATTTTTTTCAAATACCTTATGACTCGCACCATAGAAATTTCTTCAATAGGAGAAGCCCCTGTTTCACTTAACAAGATAGCATAAGGAACTGCACTTTTAATTTTGAATTTGTTTGTAATCAAACGCTTCTGAATTTTCTCAATTTGTTTCCACTACATCTTGGTTGTGCTGCTGGCCCATAGTTCACAACTGTAGAGAATCATCGGGATCACTAGAAGCCGAAAAAGAGTTAGATTGGTTTTCTAGTCCCATAGCTCTGCCTCTCTACACCTGTTTTGAAGAGCATAAAATTCTTTCCAACCCCCCATAGTTATGTTCTTTCTACAACCATCTCAACCTGGCTTGGACCACTAGAGTCATGGGCACCTGCACACTACGCATTGCAGTGACCTGACCTTCATGAACTGCAAAGAAACCCTGTTTTCTGACTTCGGAAAACTTCGACCCTCAGTCGACCTTTTGCCTTTGTCCTCTTTGTTCATCCTTCACTTTGTAGCTGCCCCAAACTATTATTGTTCGCTTTTTCTTAAGCATTGGATGATGTTTGAACTCTCCCACATCTCGCCATATATGTATGTTTCCCGTAGTCCCATTCATCCATGGGTCACGACTCTATACGAGTCGAACCACCTTCATCCACACGTTGGCCTATCCAAAAAACCATGTGTATACCTTTTCCATATAAAATTAGCATCACAATGTTTTAACCCATTGGTTGGTTGCTCGAGTTGTTTGGGTCACTTGGGTCGGCTCGACCACCTGTGCCCGACGTGCCCAGCTCACCCGCCTACTCCACTAGTGTGATCATTCACCGAACACACTTCCAACCACATGACTCGCCTGCGCTAATGACCTGCCTTACCGATATAGGCGCGCCCACCCGATGCCTCTGCTCACTTTCCATACGACTCCATCCGCCACTACACGACTCACCCAAGGGGTGGGCGCTTTCCAACATGATGCACATGTCACACACATGATCGAGTTGGTAATTACGAGTGCCTGAAGAAGAAGGATATAGAGGCATATCAAAATGGGAGATGATGGGAGGTACAATGCTACAAGAATCGGTATCATCACCTTTGAGAGGGAGAAATCCTCTCTCTTTGCCTCAAATATGGTATGTTTGTACCTGGGCTGAAGAAGAACCTGATCTTTGTAGAATTATTAGAGGATCGTAGTTATGATTTTATTTTCAATAAAGGGAAATATTTTCTGAGACACATAGCTACTGGGAAATTGAAGTAGATCGAGGTTCAAGTGAAGAACTTATGCAAACTAGAGGTGGGAGATTGCACTGCATTGAGAAGTAATTATAGAAAAGTGTAGAGTCAAGATGTTGGAGAATTTTGACAAAAAATATTGGGTCATCTACACCATGGTTCCTTAAAAATCATGCAACAAATTACCATTGGTCTCCCTAAAGGCTCCCTTGACTAGGAGGATGTATGCAAGGGTTTGTACATTGGGGAAATATGTTAAATCCACTTTCCATGACCGAGATAGCAGAGCAAATGCAATCTTGGAGAGAGTCCATTATGATGTTTTTGGACCCTTTTCTATAGTATCCACAACAAAACATAAGTACAATGTTATTTTTGTTAATTATTTCTCTAGAAAATGGCTAATCTTCTTCATGCGGAAGAAGGATGAATTTTTCTCTAAAAATTTTGAACTCAAGGCATTTGTTGAGAAGGAGACTAGGAAGAAGGTGAAGGCTCTTAGGATCAATAATGTAGGTGAATTTTTTTTGCATGCCTTCAAGGATTTATGTGCCAAAGAAGTTATTTTAAGAGAACTGACAACACCCCACAAACCATAGTTGAATGGGGTAGCTGAGAGGAAGAACATAAGAATAGTGGGAGCAGCAAGGGCCATGCTACATGATTAGGGGCTTCCATTAAATCTATAAGCAGAAGGATGCAACATTGTAGTCTAATTTCAAAATCAGAGTCCTCATATAATACTTGGTATGATCACACTAGAGGAAGCTTTCTCTGAGAGAAAGCTTGATGTGTCTCATTTCAAAATTTTGGGAGCTTCAATTTATTGTCATGTCTCCTAGAATTTGAGGAAGAAACTTGAGCCTACAATAGAGTTGGGAGTTTTTTTAGGATACACCTAAACTCCACATAATTACTGGGTGTATTTACCTTCATTCAGGATGACAGTTGTGAGGAGAGACGTCACATTTGATGATTCCAAGCCTATGGGATGTTCTTTGGAATAAGAGTTGAGTATTCCACCAAAGAAGTAGCATCTAGCTCCAAAGGAGGAGCCTCAAGATGAGGTTTAGGAGGTTCTGGAGTATACATATGGAGAGGAGTAGGCACGAGGAAGAGTGGAGGCACAAACTCAAAAAATATTCTAGAGAGGTGTTATACATCATTTTTTCATCATTAGGAAAATGACCACTAATCTGGATCTCTCGTTATTTGATGAAGTGCTCCAAGAATTCACTTATAATGTGGGAAGAAAAAAAATCCCAATGAAAACAAGAATCCTAGATTACATTTCTCAAAAACACATTTTTAAGCACTTATGCAGTTTCCTTAGCCATTTTGTGCGTAAGCATAGTTTTGACCATTGTGGCTTGCGCAATCCTGTACTCTATCATCCACTAACAACTACACAGATCTCTTGACTAAGGTAAAAATAAAAAGTGATTTATAGAAGCTTTGTTGGAGGAATATTTCCCAACTGAAGGCCTTTATCCCCTACATAATTGGGCCTCATCCTTATGTTCATTGAGAAAACTCCCTCTCTTTATGGAACCCTAATCCCCCTCTTTATGGATCTCATCCCTTGAGAAGAGGATCTCAAATCTCCTCCTCTTAGCCGATAAATTAAACACATACAATAGGGAAAAGGAGAAATTTCTAATGTAAACTTATGTTGTCAGATTAAGGTTATAAACTTGTCACCTAAGGGGAGAATCAGAGAGAATTGGGAGGATGCTTACATCATCAATGCTAAGGTTGCATTTCTCCTTCTTGTTCATTATTAATACAAGCAACTGGTTCTTTTCTATTTTCACTTGTTATGAAGCTCTTTTCAAAACTCCTTGATATTTTGCATGGTTTATAACTAAATATTGGATTAAAGTTATGATACAAGCTATGTTGCAATTTCCATTCACTTCATGTTCAAATTTGTATCTACATTATGCTTTTATTCCCTGTTTGTTTATGTTTATGCAGATCTTCTTTTGAAACAGTGAGGAAAGGATTTTGAAGGAATCCAAAGGACATCCACAAGAATTTTGTAGAGAAGTAAGAGACTCTTTCACATTTCATATATCATGTTTTAGTTATAAATTAAGGAAAGGTAGAAGTTACTTGTCTATTTGTTTTTATATTTTTCTTTGAATCTAGGGAGATTGTTCTTGCCTGCAAGAGTAATTTTTCCACCATAAGAGGGGAGAAAGAGAACCAGAGAAGTCGATATATTGGTACAAGATGCAAGGGATAACGTGGGAGCCCCCACATCACATCACAGGCATAGGAGGTCACCTAATAGGTAAACTCGGTACATGGCTCCCATGATAGAGCCCATTGAGACAAATCATTCTTCATTTTAGGAAGTATTTTCTCAACCTATTTGGGTTGATGCCATGGTAGAAGAATAAAAATCCATCATGAAGAATAATGTATGGGAGTTGGTGTCGAGACCAAAAGGGAAACCAATGGTTGGTTCGAGATGGATCCACAAAGTGAAGCATGGAGCTAACGGGAGCATCGATAAATACAAGGTCATATTTGTGGCCAAAGTCTTTTCTCAGATAGAGGGAGTGGAGTATGAGGAGAATTTTTCACTAGTCACAAGATATTCCTCAATCATATCCATTCTGACATTGGTTGCACATATGGAGTGGAAAATCCATGAAATTAATGTGAATACCACCTTTCTCAACGGTGTTGTTGAGGAGGAAATTTACATAGAGAAGTTGGAAGGATTTGAGACATATGATCAAGAGTTGCATGTGTGCAGACTCAAGAAAGCATTGTATGGTCTCAAACAGGTGCTCCAAGCATGGTATACTCATATCGATAGTTATCTCAATGGATTTGGTTTCAACAAAAGTTAAGAAAATGTAGATCTCTACCACATTATGGTAGATGGTAAGTTGCTTATTCCTATTTTGTATGTTGATGATTTAATATTGACAGGTGATGAGAAATTGATCCAGTATTAAAGAGGATCTTGAAAGGGAATTTCAGATGAAATATCATTGGGCCTAATGGGTTACTTCCTCAGGTTGGTGTTGAAGTTTGCAACAAGAAACAATGAAATTGGTATTCAGAAACAACAAGCAGCACCTACACTAGTGTGGGATTAGGAGGTCCAAGCAACACCTGCACTAGTGTGGGATAAATTTGGTGCATATATATTTTAGCTATCCCTTAATTAATATGGACAATAAAATGTAATCTAATCTCAAAATAACTTTTAATAGTTAACTAAGTGTGTTAAACTCAGTTAACTCATAAATTTTCAGTTGAGGGTACTTGGTGAGGCAGGCAGAGTAATCCTAGTTGTAACAGTTCAAAGTGCAGTGGTGCATTAGTTAATACAGGTTGTAATTAGTTTAACTTAGTTGAGTGAGTTAAACTCAGTTGTGCTAGTTGTAACTGTTAGATACACTAGTGAGAGATCAAGTGAATTAAATATTAATTAATTCACAATCAGTGATCTCACATGCAACTGAGGATTTACGATTATTAGCTTCATGCATGTTAGTTCCAGTGGAAACCCAGTTGAGATGTAGGTGAAACGGAAATGTGACTATCATTTGTGATATTAGTAGGCTACCCAAGTGTAGTTAAAACACCACAAGATGCCCATGATACTTAGCGCAGTGTAGGAAGGCTAGAATTCCTTGTGAATAAGGATTGCATTCCTCATGAACTGTGCGAGCAAGGTAGTCTAAAGACAAGCTAAGAATTGGCTGAGTATTGGCCCGATTTTCTCTGGATTAGTGTGAGACAATTAGTTGAATTTAGGACTCTTGTGAGAAGAGTTGTATGTAATTTTTTCATTATTCCTTTTGGAATATACAATATATGATAGAGGGGTTTTTAGAAGCAAGCTTTCCCCGGGAAAATATCTGTGTTGTGGTTTGATTGATTCTTCTTTGCTTCATGTGATTGGCAATTGTGTTTTAATTTATGCAATTGATTTGTAGAAGTAATTCAGTATCTAGATTTATTACATTGTTAGATCAGGTTGAATCCATGATATACAAATATGTTGTATAATTTCTAAATGGTATCCAAGCCGTGTTAAAAATTTTCTACATGGCATGAGAGAAGGAATTATTTGGGTAAGTGAGTTTGCAGAGAATATCAGAAAAATTAAATGCAATTTTTTCAAAAACAAATATAATATTTAGATTCCTTGTGAAAAAATACTCAAATTTGAAAAAAATATTATTCGAATCAGACCTCCGATGAGGGAGATATCGTCGATTTACAATCACCTTTTTTGTTAGAAAATTTTGCGATGGCGAGAAAATTACAATGTGCACGAGTCAGAAAGGGAAAGGTGTTCCTTAAATACATATCCATGGGACAAGCCAAGAATATTTGGATTCGTGTGAAGAATATATATATACTTTATGTAGATGTGATTTCTACATAGCTTCCAACCATTGGGAAGTGTGAGAAAGCCATGCAATTGACCCTTGAGAGGGAGCTGGATTTGCATGTAGGTGAGGAACTCTTGGTTCCAAAGAATGAACCTTAAGATGTGGATCAGCCACATGTGGAGGATCATGGAGTGGTATAAACCACTCATGTAGAGAAATTTCGAGCCAAATGGGCATAGGGAGTGCATGCATCTATACCTCTAGGTGTGAGGTGGGGTGATGTGAAAAATTAATCCCAAGAAGAAATTTGGGCAGGGTCCTAGAGATGGTGCGTCTCATGGATCAAACCTGCCTACGAGGAGACCACAGTACCGTAGTAGCATGATAAGTTAGATTGATGTAGTTAGATGTCAGGAAGACAAAAATCAGAGTGGTAGGTGTCGGATATTGGATCGCAGATCAGGGTTGGGAGCAGTGCAAAGTGCATGGATGAAGATGTCAACAGCACAGAGAATCCAGTAGGCATGTGCAGTAGCTAGCAGCAGTCAGAAGACTCTGATGACATATGCATCATACTGATTCAGTTTTTTGGAGGCTATTCAATTTCGGAAGTGTTGCATGTGCGAGAAACATTAGAGGAGTGTTGCATGCAAAGGTTGCATGTGCAAGAAACACTAGAGAAGTGTTACATGCAAGGGTTTCATGTCGCATGAAAGGTTTTCATGTCACATGAATGAGGTTGCATGTCGCATGCATGAGGTGCATGTCGCATGCAAGGACATTAATTTCTTGTTGAGAGGGAGTGTTGAAGTTTGCAACAAGAAATAGTGAAATTGGCATCCAGAAACAATAAGCAACACCTATACTAGTGTGGGACTAGGAGGTCCAAGTAGCACCTACACTGGCATGGGATAAATTTGGTGCATGTATATTTTAGTTATCCCTTAATTAAGATGGACAATAAAATGTAATCTAATCTCAAAATAACTTGTAGTAGTTGACTCAGTGTGATAAACTCATTTAACTCATGAATTTCAAGTTGAGGGTAGTTGGTGAGGCATGTAGAGTAATTCTAGTTGTAACAGAGTTCGAACTGCAGTGGTGCATTAGTTGATGCATGTTGTAATCCGTTTAACTCAGTTAAGCGAGTTAAACTCAGTTGTGCTAGTTGTGACTGTTAGATACACTAGTGAGAGATCAAGTGAACCAAATATTAATTAATTCACAATAAGTGATCTCACATGCAACTGAGGATTTACTATTATTAGTTGCATGCATGTCAGTTCCAGTGGAGACCTAGTTGAGATGTAGGTGAAAGGGAAGTGTGACTACTATTAGGGTCCTATAATAATAGGGTTCATAATTTTTTAATTGACTTTGATAGTCTTGTAAATATGTACATACCTTGCTTTCTGCAAGTTGTTTTCCCATATTTGAAAATAATAAAAAATGAAAAGAGGGTAAAATTCCTAAAATACATATTAAAGGACTTTGAAAATAATAGACCCCAAAAGAAAAAAGAGATAAAAATAAGACCTGAAAGTGAGCAAGTCAAAATTCCACTACTATTTACCTTTACTGCAAGAATAATGTTTATGTGTAGATTGTTCAAAATGCCATAATCCATGATCAATTAAATAGTTTAATCTTAACTTTTCATGCTTTAAATTTCATGTTTTAGATAGAGAATAAAGATATGTCAAACAGTTTAAACTTGAAAAATCAGTAGACAGTTAGAGAATAAATGAGGAGCTCAACAGTTTAATCTGAGCCCTCGAATGAAATAAGGTTAGAATTAGATAGATTTATTGGTTTAAAAGAAAAGCCGATTTAGGGTTGCAAGCTTAAATGCACCTATGCAAAAGAAGTAAAAAATGTTAGAATAATGATGGGTAGGTAGAAAGCAGTTGTGCAAGACATGTAATAAAGCATTATCGGGAAAAAATTACTAATTTCCCCTCCCCCACAATGATCTAGTATTCTAAACATTCAGTTAAAGAGGCTCAGAGCATTTCTATGACTTGTGTTGGGAATGGACCCAAGGCTTACTGACTGATTGGTTTAAAATATTGGATTCCCTACATAAAAACCCATTTCATCAGCATATTCACCCTTTTCCAAAATATAAACCCTTTTCCTAAATAAAATACATCTTTGCTTAGAAAAATAAAATTCTCCTTAATTAATTTTATTTTCATTCAAAAAAAATCAAAAACCCACAAAATACATTTTTATCCTAATTTTATGTGTAAAAATCAAAATGGGACAATTTTAAGCTAAAAATGCCTATTTACACTTTACTTAGTTTAAATTCTATGCATTTTCATTCATTATATTTTCATCTCATATTAATTTCTAACCTAAAGTGTTAAATCCCTTTTAAATACCCTTCCCATGTATTATTAATTTCTTTATATAGATATCTCAAAACCCATTTATTAGCATTAAACCTATGGTTAATTTATCCCACATGCTAAATAAAAACCCCACCATATTCCCCATAGGTTTAAACATATCCTATAAATTAATCCCACTCCCTATGGTTTTAAAACACTTGTTAAATGTTTTTATCATATAATATATGCCCTGCCAATCAAAATAATATAATGTTTTTTCGTTATAAATAAATATTTGTAATGTTGAAAATCTATCCCGCCGCATATCAAAACCTGGGCCCCATGTCATACTTCCAAGTAGCTTTCCCATTAAATCACAACCATTCGCATCCTGACTCCAAGATCCAACAATCACCATGAAATTTTGCATTTTAAAATGCACGACCATAACCCATTTCAAAACTATGCGAAATAGGTTGTTTTACTCCCTTCTTTCTTCTCCACATGGCCAAATATTATTGGATCACATTCGATCCAGTAATACCATATACCGCCCAATTCCCATGGGATAACCACCCATGGTTTTTTGTCTTTGAAGACTAAAAACACCCTCTATTTCAATGTGACCTCCATTTAATGCATGCTCTTTTAAACCTAAAACGTCAAATAAACCTCCATACTACTTTAATCGAAGCCTTTTCCACACTATTTACCTGTATTCATCCTCCTGACTGAAGAAAGAAGCTTGTACACTATTTTATGCTTAGAAAAGCCAGAAAGCCTCGCATTTTCTGTCAAATACTGCAGAAAGCTCCCATATTGTTAGCAGAGACCTTCAAAGATACCAGAAACCTATTCAAATACCTCAAAACCAATTAGAGACCCAAATCCTTGCTCAAACAGGTATTTTCCGATAAAAACAAACATGTTATCATTTGAAAACGAATTTCTGAAATAATTAAACCCAGTAAAGCCCATTTTCCCAAACAAAACCTGTAATATCCCGAAAAAGAGCGAATTCCTTGTCAAAAATTTGATAAGACCCTGTTTTCAATATTGTAAACTAGTTTTAAGTTAAAATTGAATATTTTCGGTCTTTGCAGACCTTATAAGACTTAAACTTTTCCCAGAAATCCTCTGCGGGTAACCTCAATCCTTCAGTGTCCAATTTTAACCATCTTTCAATCCATAATTATCCAAAAAACATATAAAACCCTTGTTTTATCATCTTCTAAACATGGGAAGGTCTGAAGAACAGTTAAAATTCAAAATAGAAGGATTTAATTCAAAAGAAAACCAAGTTGTGCCCATTTTCATACAAGAAACTATGTTAAAGTAAAAAAAACACTTCTATAAACCATTTAATCTTACAGAAGAATCCAGAAAGCCCAAAAACTAGAGTTTCAGTTATCCAGAAAACCCTAAAAATGTCAAAATCAAATCTAGCTATGTCCTCCAAGACTGAAACCATTGTAAATACTCTACAACCTCCTATTGTAGACATTGAACATACACCTTTAGCAAATGTGGATTATAAAATAGAAAATCCGATAGTAGAATTCAATCTGTTAGACCTCCAATATTGGAGTTATGAAAAGTCCTTAGATCAAGTTGAAGAAGTCCAAATTTGGGAATCAAATCTACCCAAATATGTTGTTCCAATCACTCTTCAATGCCCAGAGGTTATTAGGTTGTGTCAGAGCTATTATTCACCTGAACATAGAGTAATGGTGAATGGAAATAAAGAGGTACTGTTTACAATTACTGTTGAGTCCATAAACCAGATGTTACAACTCAAAATTGATCCCAAAGCAGTTCCTTTGTCAATAGAAGCACTTACAAAGTTGTACATTGGTCTTGATTTTCCCAAAAGGTTTTATACTTTCAAGTGTTCATACCTTTACATGTTGAAATTCCACAAATCAATCCTCCATATACTACTTCAAAATTTCCAGAAGGGTCTAGGCATGTCATTTTCATGTTGTCATTTATCCTACGATACTTTACAGATGAGCATACTGATGAATCAATCCTAGGTTTCCTATCTACTTTTACACCAGGACAACCTCGCTCTGTAATTTTCAATTATGCTGAATACATAGCTGATAATATCCATGATCATCTTGTCAAATTTCCAACTGAAGGAGTATTTAGATATACATCCTTTCTCTTCCATATTCTCTTGTATTTTCAAGTAGACAAGTTTCCAATAACCCTTCAGAAGGTTGATATAAAAGAAAAACCACTTGCAGTCATCTTTTGGACATCTTTGATCATACAAGAGTACACAAAATTCACTTATGCAGAGTTTACAGATAACTTTATTCACCCATTGATAGACATATTGACCAATACAAAACAACCCAGAATCAGTGATGAAATGAAGAAAGTTCTACAACTATCAGAGCACACTAGAATTGGAGATTGGACTTATATAAAAAACGTGCAGAAATCAGAATTTTTGGGTCCAATATGTTACCCTATAAACTTCCTAAGTATGTGCCAATGAGAATTTTTGCCTTGGAGTATATCAGGCAAATCTTAAATTCTGATTCTATCAACTTCCTAGTAGCCAAAAAGAGGACCCAAATTTAAGTTGAAGAATCAGGTGGGACCATTTATTTGTAATCACGGAGATGCAGAACAAGAAGAAGCAAAACAATTTCTTGAGTACATATTTGAAGAGAGTTTCTCATGGAACTATGATCCACAAGGAATACTAAGAAAAATGAGGGTTAAGTGTAAACTAACACCTTATATACATGAGAAAAAACCAGAGGTTGAACAGTATATCAATCAAACTGAGTGGCTAGAAAATACCTTGGTAGATACAATTAAACAGGGTGATACTAGCCACACCTTGCAAACTACAAATCAAGGAGAGAAAGCTACTAAGAGACTCAGAGAAGAAGGTAAATACACTTCTGAGACAACAACTAAGACAAGGTTTAAAATTAGATACAATAAAAAGCCTAAAGTCAATTCAATTGATAAAGGAAAAGTGACCATAGAAGTAGAAGACACAGATGTTCCAGTGACAAATACAGATGCTACTACACTCATTACAAATGAACAAATCACAGAGATTTTAAATGAAGGAAATCCTGATAATTCAAACACGCAAGTCATAGAGAAACAACAGAGTATGGAGGCATACTCCTCACAAACAACAGAAGAAAAAGATCTTAACATCAAAGAAAAATACAAGCAGATTAAGATAAAGAACGAAGAAATTAAGAATGAGATTTATTCTCAGTATTTGAAGCAAACACCAGGTATCCAGAACAGACGTTTATCAACTTTTGGTTATTCAAAAAAAATGTTGATTATGTCAGTGCTTCCACCAACAGTAAAGACTCCCAAGACGGTTGTAGATTACAAGAAAGTTGATCTTGAAGTGCCAACAGAAAGCATTCATGCACTAGATCAAATTGAATTTCATAGGAAAAATTTTGAGATGTTGTACACTACCATAACTACCAAGGTTATGAGTGTCCATAAGCTTCAGAATACAATCATAAACATGAGAGATCAAATGAAGGTTGACAAAGCTTCCTCATATGCTAAAGATATTAGGATTAAGTCTTTAGGAGAGTTGGATATACAAGTAGGATATGATCCTGCAAATGTCAAAGTTGCAGAAGAGTTAGTGAAGAAAAAGAATGTTGATATTGCAGCATTAAGGAAACAAATCAAGCTTCCATCAACTCAACATCCACAGGCCAAAGAAATAGTACAAGAGAAAATAAAAAATATGACATGATGAGCTTTATTTTTCAATTAACATGACAGATTAAAGTGATGGAAATCCAAATGGAAAAGTTTGTCCATGAAAGAGAAACTAAAAAAACACAGGAAACTCCTACAGTAATTCCCATGGTTACTAATGCTATGCCTTCAACTCTAGCAGAAGAGTTGGCAACAAAAGTACCACTGGCTATTGCAGTGCCAGTGACATCATCCACTACTTCAGGCACAGAATCCACTACTACAATAGCTCAACATTCTGATGAGGATAGTAAACTAGTAAAAGCCATGGAAGAAATTTCACTTCAAACAAGTTAGATTAACAGATTGAAGAAAGTGATTAAAAATCTTGAAGACACAAAGAAAATAGCCCAATTTAATGCCAAAACTCATGAAAAAAGGGCCAACAGGTTAAATGTGGAATTGAAGAATCTACAAAAAGATTTGACCTTGAAAGAGCCAATTTCTTATGTAAAGAATCAGTTATGGAGTAAAATCATTGAATCCATCAACGATGTTTGACCATCAATTTAGGTAATTTATGAGTAGAGGGATTTACTGAAGGCAGCACAAGTAGAGATTCAGAAAACAAAATATTAGCTAGGTGAAAAACCTGAGCAAGCCATAGAATTGATCAAGTTTCTCAACAGTAAAAACAGGCAAGAGTTGGAAGAAATAGAAATCATTGATAGGACAGAGACAATCCTTGAAATAAGAAAAGTCATTTCAAAGAAGAATCTGATGAAACAACTTGAAGGGAAATGTGAAAATATGAATATAGCCATAACCAAGTTCATGGTTAAATTTGAAAATTTGAGGCAAAGAGGTTTGCCTAATATTCTAGTCATTAATGATAAACTCATGCCACAGGAGGACTACAATAAGAAAATCAAAGATTATGCAAAAGAGCAGGTGGACAAGATAGAAGGACAAGGTATTCCTATAGGGAAGGTCTTACACAAAAGTATTGAAGACTTGTTTTATCTTCAGCATGAGATAAAACACATTTTTGTTGTAAAAACAACATTTGATAGATATACTGAGGTAGATGAGAACTTTAGGAAGCTAAAAAAGATACACATTCATAATGATGAAGCTTGGAAATCACTCACTGACTTACTTTAAAAGTAAAATTGCAAGGATAAAAGAGTTGGTTAATTTTTTCACAGTCAAAACAGAATTTATTAAGCAGTAAGGCAATTTTTATAGAGTTTAAAGAATATCTGAGTGAAATAGTATAAGATAAAAAAAATAATATTAAAAAAAAATAGGTTTGAAATATCTGTGCCAGCAAAGAGGACACCAAGGCAGCTAGTTGCACCTAATCCACAAACAACTTGATATTTTATTTGGATAAATAGGACAACTTGTTGATTTGTTAAGAAACTGTCACTATTTTGTTGTAAAAGATATTTATTTTTCCTTAGATAGTTCCTAGAAGCATTCTAGCATATTTTGTAAACATTTTTGTATATATACTTCATGTTTTGAAGTATTATTGTGGAATAAATTGTTGAATATTTCTATAGTCATTTTTGTTGTACTTGAAGGTTTTTTGTTACAAGTTCGAGTAGCAGACTGGATCAAATCATCTAACATCATATTTCAGGATTCATGTGATGAGCCATTGAAATGAAGTACTTTCTACTTGTCATTTTTTATCTTCTCATGTTTTCATGCATCCATTATGTATTCTAAATTTGAATGATAAAACAGGAATATTATTTCAGGATTTGTCAAAAGCACCATGTCTTTACTATTTATCATTTCTATGTTTTCTGTTGATTTCTAGAGTAAGGAACCTTTAATTACTCCCTCTTTCGAATGACCTTTGTCCACTCCTTCCTTATCCAGATCAAAGAATCCTTCCGATTTAGGGGAATTTTGAGGTCTAAAATGGTCTTCCTATGAAAAATGTACAATCAAAATTCACTTTATGAGAACCAATCACATTTTAGGGGATGACATCATCCCTATTGGTTGAGGTGGCATTACTTGACTTAAAGGTACTTACTTGTCACATTATCAATGGTGAATAAAAACTCATGGTTAACCATGGTAGTGCTATAAGTACATTTAAAGTCATAAAGTAAAGTACTCGTAATAAATGTCATTTCACATTTTTTGAATAAAATATTATTATTGTCAATTCATATTTTTTGAAAGAAACAATGCATATCCCTACATAATCTTCATGTATTTACACACTTTTCAATAAATATTATATTATATTATGTTATTTTTATATAGTATATTAATTACATGTTATTATATAATTTAAATAATATAAATTTTAATTAATAGTATATTTTATATTTAAGAATTTATATTTATATTTTATTTTAAGTTATTTAAGTACAAAGGACAAATGCATTAGTTGTATAATGATAATGACTATTTCTTAAAAATATCATTTTTTATTTATAGTCACATCAATACAAATTTTTTATTAATTTTATTTTGGTACAACTTTTGAATTGAATTTAACCAAGGTTACATGGATTTTTGTGCAAAAAGTGAATTGCAAATTCATAAATATTATTTTATTGGTTCAACTATTATATTATTATTTCCTTAGGAGGCCTATTTTAGACTTCAAAATTTCGCTAATGCATTGCTCTTTATCCCGATCAAACCACTTCACCAAATCAGCCCTCCAAGATATTCAAAGACTTATCTATCTTGCCCTGAAAACATTTGACTTTTTGACCTTGATCCTAGTTCTGTCTGCTTGACTTTTGACTCCTCTGCCCAATGGATAGACAAGTTTCCCACTATCCATCTCATTAAGTGATTTTTCCCACCAAACCAAACCAAATCAAAACCAATTTTCACAATCATAACTAGCCTAATATTTTATACTCAAATCAAACTTAAATCTTAAAGAGAGAGCCCTCTCTGAACCCTAGGAAGGCTAGATCCTAGAGTTTAAAGTTGGCATGTGGTTACCTCTAATGTTCTTAGACTTTAAATCAAAATCTCACAAATTAAGAATGATTAGAGTGGTAACATACTGGTGACCATACTGGGAAATCAACCAATCCTCAATCTTAAAATAGGTGTTAAGGAAATATTTTTCATTATCTTTTTGCCTTTAAGACTGTTTTATAAGTTTTCAGGATCATTCTATAAAAAACTGTAATTCTGGCTTCTAGAAAAATTTACTATACTAGGTCTACACTAGATCCTAAACCTGCTGTTATAGTAGACAATCTGGACATAATTGGGAAAAAGAATAAACAAGTAGAAGATTTAGGTGCAAAAGTTTCCTTAGATAGATCCAATTCATTACCAAAAGAGTTAATGAGTTTATAAGACATAGAGTTTGACCTGAAATTTGAACATTCTTTGTTTAGAAGAAAATCAGAAACTGACTTAAAAAGCGCTGTTATAGACCCTGTTTTTATTTCATTTCTTGAAACAAAACAGAAAAGTATTTCAGAAGATTCGGAATCAACGATATTTAAAGCTCATGATAAACTTGAAGAGATAAATGCTACTATTCTTAAGGAAATAAATGAAGCTATTGAATTAGTTGAATTATTAGCATACACATCTAAGACTTCTATTTCTCATTTAGATACCACTACATCATCTATAATTTCCACTACATTCCAACCTCTAGATCCATTTATCCCTAGAAAACCCTTACAACCTACATTACTATTTCCATATTATCCCATATCAGCTTCATCCATCATTTTATCTTCCGCAAATTTGAACTCATCATTCTCATTTCCAAATAGTTCTTCATATATTCCAGTTTCATTTTCTAGCACCCCAACTTTATCCTTTAGTTTATTTACAAATTTTTCTAGTTCAGCATTTTATATTCCATTTTCATCAGTCACTTCATTAACGACATCAACTAGTACTTCTAGTTCAGCTCCAAGCATTTCCAATCTACCTCCTAGCCAAGCTAAAATTCAAGCTATGGCTGCTAGGTATGCTCGCCTAGTTCTTCCAGGATAGTTACATGACATGACTTAGGATTACCAAAGTAAGATACCCAATTTGATGCTACTACTTAATACACTGCCCAACAGCGCATTAATAAAATGATAGATTACTTTGAGCTTCATGAAATAGATGATTCTGATGTACAAATAAGACTCTTTGCACAAAAATTAACAGGGGAAGTTAAGAAATGGTTTAAAGGCCTTAATCCTGGTAGTATAACCGATTTAGCAGTCTTTCATAGAGTATTTTTGAATAAATGGGAAAAGAAGAAAAATCCACTCCAAATATTATCTGAATTTGATGCCATGAGAAGAGTTCCCAATGAAATAGTGTTAAGTCCCTATATTAATAGTATAGCCCCTTATTATGTTAGTGTAGCCCCCCTTATTGTTATTATTGTACCCCTGTAACCCCCATATTGTTATTATTGTGCCCTTAAATTATTGTTGTTAGGTCGGCTAGGATTACATTGTGGCCCACTAGGATTACATTATGGCCCCATGGACTCCTATATATAGAAAGGAGGTTTTGTAAATTGTATCATCCAGGAATTGTTCATTTATGTAATGTATTGGAGGTTTCCCCCTCGAAGTGGCTTATTTCTAAGGCGTTGATATCTCTTTTCTTCTATTTTTGAAGCTGGTTACACAACATTTGGTATCGGAGCCTTGGGATTCTAGGGTTTCGCTGCTCCAAACAGGTCATCGTGGCATTTTCGCTATAACGTTTTTTCTACGAAGTTTCAGAAGCTGAAATTTTTAGGGTGCGAAGCTGAAATCCTGAGGAAGCTTGTCTAAAAATTTCAGACCTTGGTTCGCAATATTTACGGAGATATCATCTGTGGAAGTTAGGTATTTTTTCAAGCTCCTAAACAGGTCATCGTGGCATTTTCGCTATAAAAATTTTTCTACGAAGTTTCAGAATCTGAAATTCGTATGGTGTGAAGCTGAAAGCCTGAGGAAATTCATCAAAAACTTTCAGAGCTTGGTTCGCAATATTTTCGGAGATATGATCTGTGGAAGGTAGTGCTTTTTCAGGCTCCAGAATTGCATCTCAAAGAGGTGATCGTGGGAAAAGTTCAATAACTCTCTCTCTCTGGGCATCGGATTGGAGTGCCATCAAAAGTGGTTGCAAGTACACAGACTGTAGTTTATTGGCTATCAATTTCAGAGACAAAGGATGAAACAGTGACACGTGGCAAGTCGTACAAGTTCGCTCTACTGAACCAGTCCATAATTAGGTCATTGTGGGAGATTGGACACAAATTTGTCTTGGAGAATCCAAATCAGGTCAGACCTGTGGCATTTGAAAGAAGCTTCAGAGGGCTACTACAGGGTTGAATTTGAGATATCGAAGATTTTCAATTACAGAGATAATTCAATTTCAATATCGAGCTTCTAAAAGCTAGTAAAAGGTGTGTATTTTTTTTTCCAAATTACATAAGTCTTGTTTGAAGAATCAATTTGAATTGATTCCAAGGGAATATTTGAGAATTTTTATCATTATTGGGTTCTATAATGCCTCC
This sequence comes from Pinus albicaulis, assembly GCA_034641835.2. NCBI lineage: Eukaryota > Viridiplantae > Streptophyta > Pinopsida > Pinales > Pinaceae > Pinus > Pinus albicaulis. The sequence goes on from CM076578.1 coordinate 1,099,726,315, forward strand.
AAAAAATAATTCCATACCCATTAAGCCATCAAAAAGCTATACTATGACACATGAAGAGGAAGAATTGCAGTATGAGATATCAAAATTATGGTACTAAGTAACAAGTTTTAAATCTTAATAAGAGCAATTGAAGATGAAATAGATGGTTTAAAAGCAAGAATGGAGGCTAAGTTGGATGGTTTGAAGGATCAAATAATAGAAAATATGGATGATAAATTAATGGAAGATCACATCGAGCATCAACAACAAGTTCTCCAACTCTCAAAGGATAACCTAACTTTGGTGCAGAATCCAATGAAACAACAGGAAGATCAACATCACATCGAAATAAGTTCTAAATTAGTCACAGAAACAAGAAATCGACAAGTACGATCAATTTAAGAGTATCTCAGCAAGTGGAAGAAATTTCTTGTAGAAGATGCCATATGGCAGGATGAGAATTTTATACAGAAGCATCAAGAAATAATCAAGCGTTGAGGACACCACTTGTTTGAAGGAGAGGGGCATGCTAAGTCCCTATATTAATAGTGTAGTTCCTTATTATGTTATTGTAGCCCCCCTTATTGTTATTGTTGTACCCCTGTAACCCCCATATTTTTATTATGGTGCCCTTAAATTATTATTAGCCAGTTTTGCTAGATTATATTCGCTCACTAGGATTACATTATGGCCACATGGACTCCTATATATAGAAAGGAGGTTTTGTAAATTGTATCATCCAAGAATTGTTCATTTATGTAATGTATTGGAGGTTTCCCCCTCGAAGTGGCTTATTTCTAAGGCGTTTATATCTATTTTCTTCTATTTTTGAAGCTGGTTACACAAAAAACAGTCCAAGACTACTGTACTAGATACATCAGTGTTTATAACTAATCCCATCCAATCTCAAACCCACTCCTGATTCTGTCTTACTCAAATTCCTGTTGGGTGTGGAGCCTGATTATCTTGTTTATTTTTTATCACAGCGTTGAACCCCTGTACATTTAATGGGGTGAAAACACTGCCCGTAATTAAATGCTGCCTAGGGGGTCCAGGGGGGGCATTTGCGACTTTATGGAGCTCCCCCCTGGCGGGGGGTTTCAGGGGCAACGCCCCCGAAGCTAAAAACAGATGTAAAATTGCCTTGTAAAAGTATAGTATTTTCTAGTCAATATGGGTTGTTCATTAGGCAGATGATTTGAAAATAGAAGTTATGTTTAGTTCAGGGTCTTCTGCCCTGGAAAGCAACCCTTCGCTTGTATGAGGGCATTGTATTGCGACTGTGTATTGTATGTGTATTCTCTAGGTGAGAAACTAATAGGGAGACTGTGAGAGAAAATAGAGGATATTACAGTGGATTTGTTGTAGGTTGTGTCTCTTCATTTTGCTGGATAATAGAAAGGAAGGATTGTCTGTTCAGGGTGGACGTAGCCCAAACTGGGTGAACGACGTATATATGTGTCTCTCTGGTTTTATGTGTTTTATGTGCTTATGTTTTCCACATATTTTATGTGTTGCATTGCTCTGTAATATATAATTTTATAATAATTCCCTGATGGATTTGACACATAGATGGCTTATCAGCTAAGGGAAATAAATGCTAAAACATTAGAAAGAGTGAAAACAAATGTTGTTAGTGTAGAAGTAAATATTTTAGCTAGAAAAGATAGATGGAGGAATGAGAGGAGAGTAACCATAAAAGAAGAAACATCTAGTTTAGATGGAAAAATAGATCAATTATCTAAGAATTTAGAGAGAATGATGGATAGATTAGACAACATAGAAAGGAGACCTCAATGGGATAATCAACAGAAAATACGGAATCCCAACTTTAGAAAAAATTAAAATTTAGGAAAATCCAAAGAATCAACCCCTGATCAGACAATAAGACCCCCATTTCAAGAGAATTACGCTGAAATTTCTCAAAAAAAGGTTGATGATGAAGATACCATAAATCTAATGGGTATAGATGATGATAACACTATCTTTCTCACTCAGGAAGACCAGGAGTTATTTGAAATGCAACAACTTCAATTAGATTCAGGTGAGTCATTTGACTAAAAAAAAGATTATGATTTTGCTATAAATGAAGTACATAAGCAATATAACCTTAGAATTAAGAAAAACACTGAACCTTCTACTAAGAAATTTGCACAAACTAAAAATAAGAAAATAGTAGAAGCCCCAACAACAAAAGTTCTGCAAATTATCCCTAGGGAAAATAAGAAAAACTCTAATTCATCCCAAAAATTTTCCAGCCCCAAAATTTCACCAAGTCCTAATTGTTGACATAACAGATGAAGTTGATCAAACAACAAAAGATTCACAAAAATCTGCTACTCTAAAAACAACTAATTCTGTTAAAACAAAAAACTTAGAATCCAAAACATCCACTGCTGATCCGAAATCAACAGTTCCAAAAGCCGCCACTGCAAAAACAACTTCTGACAATTCAAAATATAAAAAAATATCTACTACTTCTCAAACCACTCCTGAAAATAAAACATGAAGCAGCAAAACACAAGAAACTAAAACAGAAAATGAAAACATAATTGTATAAAAACAAGATAAACCCACTCAAACTATAGTTATTAAAGAAGATTTACTTCAAATTAGTAAATCACAACCTTCATTCAATATAAAAACTGAAATTGCAAAATTAAAAATACCAATTCCTTTGACAGAATTGATAAAACATAATTTGTATAAAACAACAATCACAGAAACATTAAACATGAATGATGGAGAAGACTCTCTAAACTTGAATGATGATCAAACATAGTTTATTTTTGGCCCTGATGTGAATGGAAATCATCAAGATGGAGCAATTCCTCCATTTTACATCAGTTAAACTGTTCATGACCAAATTTTACACAATGAAATGTTATATTCAGGAGCTTCACACAATCTAATGCCCAAAGCAATAATGGAAACTCTGAACTTAGACATCACAAGGCCTTACAAAGATTTATTTTCATTGGATTCAAGAAAAGTAAAATGCTTAGGTTTAATTAAAGATTTGTGTGTAACATTAGTTCAATGTCTTGGTAAAAGTATACTCATGGACATTGTAATAGCTGATATCCCACCCATATATGGAATGTTATTATCTCTCTCATAGGGACAAAAATTACATGGATCTCTACAATTGAACATGTCATATGCTACTATATCAGTTTTTGGTCAACCAAAGAAACTCTATAGGGAAACACTGATGAAATATATGGTAAGTAGTGCAGCAAGATCAATAAATTACCCAATTTATGCTACACCTACTGACCTAGATTCTTTCATCTTATGTAACTATGAAACTGATAATGAAATCAAAACTGAACTAAAGGACAAAAATAAAACAAAAAACAATTATAATGTCTTTCATGAATATTTATGGAATTTAGATTTTGATGGCTCAGTAAATAAACTAGGAGCAGGAGCAGGAGTTTGGATAACTAATATTGAAAAGAATCATGCAAAAGGCCATGCTTTCAGACTGAATTTTGAATGTACCAACAATATGGCTGAGTATGAAGCCCTCATTCTAGGACTCCAGATTATCAGAAACTTAGGAGGTAAAAAAATCGCAATAATGGGAGACTCAGAGTTGATTATTAAACAAATAAAAGGAGAATATTATGTTTATAATCCTATATTTGGCCAATATAGAGGGACTATATTAAATTTGATAGATGAACTGTTGGAATGTAATTTTTCTGCAATACGAAGAAAGCAAAATTTACAAGCACACTCTTTAGCAACTTTTGCTAGTACTTGTAATTTACCTTTTCATCTCAATCATAAATATACTGCAGAAGAAAAACACAAACCAATAATTCCAGATAACCTCAAATATTGGCAGATTTTCTCACAATACCAACAGATTTACCATTTTATGAATAATGAAGGTGAATTTCAGAACTGTAAAATAGACACAGACTGTACATTAGATCAGGATTTAGATAGTGAAATTGATTTGAATAATATAGATGTAAATAAATTAAAATTTGCTAGACCAACTAAATTTAGTCAATCAGATATAGGTAACTTAGAGAAAGTAGAAATTGATGCGATAATTGATGATTAATCTTATATATTAAATCTCAAAGATAATTTCTGACCAAAAGGTTTAACTCCTTTAGAATATTTATTTGACTCAAAAGATTTTGTTAGAAAACCCAAAATGGAGCCACTTAGAACTTATATTGAGGAATGTAACATAGGCATAGAGTTAAAACCCAAGATGATCAAACTTTCTAAGGCCTTACCTCAACAAGAAAAAATAAAATATATTGCTCTTTTTAAGGAATTTCAAGATGTTTTTTCTTGGAGTTATGAGGACCTAAAATCCTATGACACCAATTTAATACAACATAAAATCCCTATAAAAGAAGACCAAAAGCCTTTTAAACAAAATTTAAGAAGGATCAACCCTGTTTTGATGCCCTTGATTGAAAAAGAGGTAAAAAGAATGTACGATGCACAGATAATTGCACCAATCAGATATTCTAATTGGGTTTCTAATTTAGTTCCAACTAGAAAAAAGACAGGAGAGATTAGATTATGCGTTGATTTTAGGAATCTAAAAAAATTATCCTTAAAAGATAATTATCCTTTACCAAAAATGGATCACATTTTACAAAGGGTAGTTGGTTCTTCTAGGATTTCACTTTTAGATGGATTTTCAGGATACAACCAAATTTTAGTCCAACCAGAGAATCAAGCCAAAATAGCTTTTACTACTCCTTGGGATACATTTATGTATGTAAAAATTCCTTTTGGTTTAATGAATGCAGGGGCTACCTTTCAAAGAGCTATGGATATAGCCTTTGCAAAGGAAATTCATGAATTATTAGTGATTTAATTAGATGACACAACTGTATTTTCTAAGACTGATTATGAACACTTAGATCATCTTAGACAAGTCTTTATTAAATGCAGAAAGTTTGGCATCTCTTTAAACCCTAAGAAAACCTTATTTGGATTACAAGAAGGCAAGTTACTAGGACAAATAATATCTAAGGAAGGAATTATAATAGACACTACCAGAATAGAAGCAATTCTTAACATTAGTCCTCCAAGAAACATAAAAGAGTTACAAGTTTTTCTGGGAAAAAATAAATTTTTAAGAAGATTCATTTCCAATTTAGCTGAAATATTTAGAGAACTAAACAACATGCTTAAAAAATATTCAGTTCTCAAATGGAATATTGAGGCCAAACAATCATTTGAGTCTATCAAACAGGCCTTAACCAAAACCTCAGTCCTTATAAGTCATGACTTTAAAAAGGATTTCATCATTTTCTCATTTTCTTCAGAGCACACCATTGCTGCAATTTTACTGCAGAAAAATGACCAGGGTTATGAGCAGCCCATAGCTTTCTTTAGAAAAACACTTACAGATGCCACTTTGAAATAAAATATCATGGAGAAACAAGCCCTAGCTTTGGTAAAGGCCATTAAATATTTCAGAGTATACGTTCTCTATTCTCACATCATTTCCTATGTTCCAAATGCAGTGGTAAAAGACATTCTAACTCAGGATGGTCCCGATGGTAGAAGAGGTAAGTGGATTGCCACAATTTTAGAATATGACATAGAGACAAAACCCACTAAATTGATAATAGGTCAAGGTTTAGCCAAACTCATGGCTGAATCAAATTGTCATGCCCTAGACATAAATTTTATTGCCCAAGTAGATGATCAGGAAGAGATGACGACTCCAAAGATCAGTGAAGCCTTTTCAGACTCACCATGGTAAGCATATATCATATTTGTCTTAATAAACTTGCAAGCTCCTCTTGTATTATCTAGAAAAGAAGCTAGATTCTTAAAGCTAAAGGCAGTAAGATTTTGTATATTAGACAATGTACTTTTTTGGAAAGAGCATAGTGGGATTTTGTTAAATTTTTTGTTAAAAGAAGAAGCTGACAAAGTATTACAAGAATTTCATGCAGGTGACTATGGAGGACATCTCTATTGGAAGGCTACTGCAGAAAAAATCCTAAGAGCTGGTTTTTACTAGTCTACTTTGTTTTCAGATGTTAAAAGGCATGTGACCTCCTATCACAAGTGTCAAATATTTGAGGGTAAGAAAAAGTTGTTACCCCTACCCTTAGAACCCATTTCAACTAAAATTCCATTTCAATAATGGGGTCTTGACTTCATTGGAGAAATTCACCCTCCATCATCAGCCCAACATAAGTGAATTCTGACAGCCACTGACTATTTTACCAAGTTGATTGAAGCCATACCCTCTAGGCAGGCCACAAACACTGTCATTATCTCCTTTTTAGAAAGAAACATACTTTCAAGATTTGGATGTCCTCAAAAGATAATTACTGACAATGAAACTACATTCAAATATAAAAAGATGATTGAATTTTTCCATAAATATCACATTACCCTAGGCCATTCTACTGCATATTACCCTCAAGGTAATGGCCTTGTTGAATCTTCAAATAAGAGCCTTGTAAACATCATAAAAAAGTTACTAGAAGATAACAAAAAGACTTGGAACAAGAAGTTAGTCAATGCCTTATGGGCAGATAGACTTACAGCCAATAACTTTATTGGTACTTCTCCTTACCAGCTTGTATATGGAATCAATATTGTTTTTCCATCTTCCTTAGGAGTATCAGTAATGAATATTATCCAAGAATTACAAGTTGAACCAAATGATATTCAAAGAAGGATAAATCAAATCATTCACTTGCAACAAACAAGAGAAGAGGTTTACATTAAGTCTCAAGTTATCCAGGATAAGATAAGGAAATTTTTTGACAAAAAGAGTAAAGAAGATGATTTCTACATTGGAGACAAAGTGTTAAAATGAGATTCAAGAAGAGAAGATAAATGTAAACATGGAATATTTGAATTTCTATGGAAATGACCTTCTATTATTTATGGTTACAGAGGTAATAATGCTTTCTTTCTGAAAGAAATGGATGGATCAGATATGCTAGATGGACTAGTAAATGACAGAATGTTGAAGCACTACTACTCCTCAGAGATAACAAATAATTAGTTTTATTTACTTTTACCATTGTACATATACATTGAAGATTTTAGATTGGATTGGATGTTTCAGTAAAAAATTTGAAGCCCAAAGAGAAGGCCCTAAGCTTTGAGAGGTAAAATATCATAAGTATGAATAATTGGAGAGATCAGAAGACACTTACAGGGTCATCAAAATCAAAATTCAAAGGCTACTAGTCTTAAAGTTCTTGAAATTTCACCAGGAAATGCCATCCCCATGTGGTGCTGCTATTAGGGTCCTATAATAATACGGTTCATAATTTTTGAATTGACTTTGATAGTCTTGTAAATATGTACATACCTTGCTTTCTGCAAGTTGTTTTCCCATATTTGAAAATAATAAAAAATGAAAAGAGGGTAAAATTCCTAAAAGAAAGATCAAAGGACTTAGAAAATAATAGACCCCAAAAGAAAAAAGAGATAAAAATAAAACCTGAAAGTGAGCAAGCCAAAATGCCACTACTATTTACCTTTACTGCAAGAATAATGATTATGTGCAGATTGTTCAAAATTCCATAATCCATGATCAATTAAATAGTTTAATCTTAACTTTTCATGCTTTAAAATTCATGATTGAGATAGAGAATAAAGATATGTCAAACATTTTAAACTTGACAAATCAGTAGATATTTAGAGAATAAATTAGGAGCTCAACAGTTTATTCTGATCCCTCAGATGAAATAAGGTTAGAATTAGATAGATTTATTGCTTTAAAATAAAATTTAATTTAGGGTTGCAAGCTTAAATGCACCTATGTAAATGAAGAATTTTTTTTTAGAATAATGATGGGTAGGTAGAAAGTAGTTGTGCAAGACATGTAATAAATCATCATTGGGCAAAAATTACTAATTTCCACTCCCCGACAATGATTCAGTATTCTAAACATTCAGTTAAAGAGGCTCAAAGTATTTCTCTAACTTATGTCGGGAGCAGACCCAAGGCTTAGTGACTGATTGGTTTAAAATATTGGATTCCCTACAGAAAAACCCATTTCATCAGCATATTCACCCTTTTCCAAAATATAAACCCTTTTCCTAAGTAAAATACATCTTTTCTTAGAAAAGTAAAATCCTCCTTAATTAATTTCATTTTCATTCAAAAAACATTCAAAAACCCACAAAATACATTTGTATCTTAAGTTTATGTGTAAAAATCAAAATGGGACAATTTTAAGCTAAAAATGCCTATTTACACTTAACTTAGTTTAAATTCTATGTATTTTCATTCATTATATTTTCATTTCATATTAATTTCTAACCTAAAGTATTAAATCTTTTATAAATACCCTTCCCGTATATTATTAATTTCTTTATTTAGATATCCTAAAACCCATTTATTAACATTAAACCTATGGTTTATTTATCCCACATGCTAAATAAAAACTCTGCCATATTCCTCATAGGTTTAAACATATCCTATAAATTAATCCCACTCCCTGTGGTTTTAAAAAACTTGTTAAATGTTTTTACCATATAATATATGTCCCGCCAATCAAAATAATATAATTTTTTTTTGTTATAAATAAATATTTGTAACATTGAAAATCTATCCTGCCGCATATTAAAACCCGGGCCCCATGTTACACTGCCAAGCAGCTTTCCCATTAAATCACAAACATTCGCATCCTGACTCCTAGATCTGATGATCACCATGCAATATCGCATTTTAAAATGCGCGACCATAACGAATTTCAAAACTGTGCGAAATAGGTTGTTTTACTCCCTTCTCTCTCCTCCACATGGCCAAATCTTATTGGATCACATTCGATCCAGTAATACCATATACCGCTCAATTCCCATGCGATAACCACCCTTGGTTTTCTGCCTTTGAAGACTAAAACGACCCTATTTTTCGATGCGACCACCATTTAATACAGGCTATTTTAAACCTAAAATGTCAAATAAACCTCCATACTGCATTAATCAAAGCCTTTTCCGCACTATTTTCCTGTATTCATCCTCCTGACTAAAGAAATAAGCCTGTACATTGTTTTGCGCTCAGAAAATCCAGAAAGCCTCACATTTGTTGTCAAGGACTGCAGAAAGCTCCCAAATTGTTACCAGAGACCTTCAAAGATACTAGAAACTTGTTCAAATACCTCACAACTAGTTAAAAACCCAAATCCTCGCTCAAGCAGGTATTTTCTGATAAAAACAAACCTGTTATCATTTGAAAAATAATTTCTGAAAGCATTAAACCCAGTAAAGCCCATTTTCCCAAAGAAAACATGTAATATCTCGAAAAAGAGCGAATTCCCTGTCAAAAATTTGATAAAACCCTGTTTTCAATACTGTAAACTGGTTTTAAGTTAAAATTGAATATTTTCAGTCTTTTTAGCCCTTATAAGACTTAAAATTTGCCCAAAAATTCTCTGCAGGTAACTTCAATCCTTCAGTGCCCAATTTTAACCATCTTTTAGTCCAGAATTATCCAAAAAAGAGATAAAACCCTTGTTTTATCATCTCCTAAACCTGTGAAGGTTTGAAGAACAGTTAAAAGTCAAAATAGAAGGGTTTAATTCAAAAGAAAACCAAGTTGTGCCCATTTTTCATCAAAGAACCTCTGTTAAAGTAAAAAACTCTTATGTAAACCATTTAATCTTGCAGAAGAATCTAGAAAGCCCAAAAAATAGAATTTCGGTTATCCATAAAACCCTAAAAATGTCAAAATCAAATCCAGCTATGTCCTCCAAGACTGCAATCATTGTAAATCCTCTACAACCTCCTGTTGTAGACATTGAAAACACACCTTTAGCAGATGTGGATTATAAAATAGCAGATCTAATAGTAGAATTCAATCTATTAGACCTCCACTACTGGAGTTAAGAAAAGTCCTTTTATCAAGTTGAATAAGTCCAAATTTGGGTATCAAACCTACCCAAATATGTTGTTCCAATCACTCATCAATGTCCAGAGGTTATTAGGTTGTGTCAGAGCTGTTATTCACCTAAACATAGAGTAATGGTGAATGCAAACAAAGAGGTATTGTTTACAGTTACTGCTAAGTCCATAAACCAGATGTTACAACTCAAACCTATTCCCAAAGCAGTTCCTTTGTCAATAGAAACACTTACAAAGTTGTATATCAGTATTGATTTTCCCAAAAGGTTTCAGATTTTTCAAGTGTTCATGCCTTTACATGTTGAAATTCCACAAATCAACCCTCCATATTCTACTTCAAAATTTCCAAAAGGGTCTAGACATGTCATTTCCATGCTATCATTTATCCTAGGATACTTTATAGATGAGCATATTGATGAATTAATCCTAGGTTTCCTATCTACTTTTACACCAGGACAACCTCCCTCTATAATTTTCAATTATACTGAATACATAGCCGATAATATCCATGATCAACTTGTCAAATTTCCAACTGAAGGAGTATTTAGATATACATCCTTTCTCTTCCATACGTTCTTGTATTTTAAAGAAGAAAAGTTTCCAATAACCCTACAGAAGCTTGATATAGAAGAAAAATCACTTTCAGTCATCTTTAGGACATCTTTGATCAGAAAAGAGTCCAAAAAATTCACTTATGCAAAGTTTATAGATATCTTTATTCACAAATTGATAAACATATTTACTAATATAGAAAAACCAAGAATCAGTGATGAAATGAAGAAATTTCTACACCTATCAGAGCACACTAGAACTAGATATTGGTAATGATATCAAAAACATACAAAAATCAGAGTTTTTGGGTCCAATATGTTACCCTATAAACTTCCTAATTATGTGCCAATGATAATTTTTTCCTTGGAGTATATCAGACAAATCTTAAATTCTGATTCTATCAACTTCCTAACATCCAAAAAAGAAGACCCATTTTAAGTTGAAGAATCTGGTGGGACCATTTATTTGTAATCACAGAGATGCAGAACAAGAAGTAGCAAAACAATTGCTTGAGTACAAATTTGAAGAGAGTTTCTCATGGAATTATGATCCACAAGGAATACTAAGAAAAATTAGGGTTAAGTGTAAACTAACACCTTATATACATGAGAAAAAACCAGAGATTGTACAATATGTCAATCAAACTGAGTGTCTAGAAAATACGTTGGTAGATACAGTTAAACAGGATGATACTAGTCACACCTTGCAAACTGAAAATCAAGGAGAGAAAGATACTAAGAGACTCAGAGAAGAAGGTACATACAGTACTAATAAAAAAACTTTAAACCTAGATACATTAAAAAGACTAAAGTCAATTCAGTTGATAAAGGAAAAGTGAGCATAGAAGTAGAAGACACAGATGTTCCAGTGACAAATACATATGCTACTACAGTCATTACAAATGAACAAATCACAGAGATTTTAAATGAAGGAAATCATAATAATTCAAACACTTAGATCATAGAGAAACAACAGAGTATGGAGGCATCCTCCTCACAAACAACATAAGAAAAAGATCTTGACATCAGGGAAAAATACAAGCAGATTAAGACAAAGAATGAAGAATTTAAGAATGCGATTTATTCTCAGTATTTGAAGCAAACACCATGTATCCAGAACATAATTTTATCAAATTTTTATTGTTCAAACAAAAATTTTATTATGTCAGTGCTTCAACCGATGGCAAAGACTCTCAAGACAGTTGTAGATTATAACAAAGTTGATCTTGAACTGCCAATAGAAAGCATTCATGCACTAGGTTAAATTGAGTTTCACAGGCAAACTTCTGATATGTTGTACTCTACTATAACTACTAAGGCTATGAGTGTCCACAAGCTTCAGAATACAATCATAAACATGAGATATAAAATGAAGGTTGATAAATATTCCTCATATGCTAAAGATCTTAGGATTAAGTCTTTAGAAGAGTTGGTTATAAAAGTAGGATATGATCCTGCAAATGTCAAAGACGCAGAAGAGTTAGTGAAGAAAATGAATGTTTATATTGGAGCATTAAGGAAACAACTCAAGCTTCCATCAACTGGACATCCACAGGCCAAAGAAATAGTACAAGAGAAAAATAAAAAAGATGACATGATGAACTTGATTTTTCAATTAATAGGACAGATAAAAGAGATGGAAATCCAAATGGACAAGCTTGTCCATTAAAGAGAAACTACAAAAACACAGGAAATTCCTACAATAATTCCCATGGTTACTACTACTGTGCCTTCAACTCTAGCAGAAGAGTTGGCACCAAAAGTACCACTGGCTACTACAGTGCCAGTGACATCATCCACTACTTCAGCCACATAATCCTCTACAACAACAGCTCAATATTCTCATGAGGCTAGTAATCTAGTAAAAGCCATGGAAGAAATGTCAATTCAGAGAAATGAGATTAACAGATTGAAGAAAGTGATTGAAAATATTGAAGACAGAAAGAAACTAGCCCAAATCAATGCCAAAACACATGAAAAAAGGGCCAATAGTTTAAATGTGGAATTGAAGAATATACAAAAATATTTGACCTTGAAAGAGACAATTTCTTATGTAAATAATCAGTTATGGAGTAAAATGATTGGAGCCATCAATGACGTTTTTCCATCAATTCTGGTAATTTATGAGCAGAGGGATTTAATGAAGGCAGCATAAGCAGAAATTCATAAAACAAAAGATGAGCTAGGTGTCAAGCCTAAGAAAGCCATAGAATTGATCAAGTTTCTCAATAATAAAAACAAGTAAGAGTTGGAAGAAATAGAAATCCCTGATAGGACAGAGACAATCCTTGAAATAAGGAAAATCATTTCAAAGAAGAATCTGATGAAACCGCTTGAAGGGAAATGTGAAAATATGAAGATAGCCATAACCAAGTTCATGGTTAAATTTGAAAATTTGAGGCAAACTGGTTTGCCTAATATTCTAGTCATTAATGATAAACTCATGCCACAGGAGGACTACAATAAGAAAATCAAAGATTATGCAAAAGAGTAGGTGGACAAGACAGAAAGGACGAGGTATTCCTATAGGGAAGGTCTTACACAGAAATTTTGAAGACTTGTTTTATCTTGAGCATGAGATAAAACATCTTTTTGTTATAAAACCAACATTTGCTAGATATACTGAGGTACATGAGAAATTTAGGAAGCTAAAAAATATACAAATTCCTAATGATGAAGGTTGGAAATCACTCACTGACTTACTGTAAAAGTCAAATTGCATATAAAAGGATAAAACATTTGGCTTATTTTTTCACAGTCAAAACAAAATTTATTACAACTGCAAGGTAGTTTTTACAGAGGTTAAAGAGTATCGGAGTGAAAGAGTATAAGATAAAGAAGATAATATTAAAAAAAACAGATTTGAAATATTTGTGCCAGAAAAGAGGACACCAAGGGAGCCAACTGCACCTAATCCAAAAAAAAATTTCTATTTTATTTGGATAAATAGGACAACTTGTTGATTTGTTAAGTAGCTGTCACTATTTTGTTGTAAAAGATATTTATTTATCCTTAGATAATTCCTAGAAGCATTCTAGGATATTTTGTAAACATTTTTGTATATATACTTCATCTTTTGAAGTATTATTGTGGAATAAATTGCTGAAGATTTTTATAGTCATTTTTGTTGTAGTTGAAGGCTTTTTGTTGCAAGTTCGAGTAGTAGACTGGATCAAATAATCTAGCATCATATTTCAGGATTCCTGTGATGAGCCATTCAAGTGAATTACTTTCTACTTGTCATTGTTTATCTTCTGATGTTTTCATGCATCCATTATGTATTCTAAATTTGAATGATAAAATAGGAGTATTATTTCAGGATTTGTTAAAAGCACCCTGTCTTTACTCTTTATCATTTCTATGTTTTCTGCTGATTTACAGAGTAGGGAACCCTTAATTTCTCCCTCTTTCAAATGGCCTCTGTCTACTGCTTCCTTATTCGGATCAAATATCCTTCATTTCTCTTTATCCCGATTAAACCACTTCACCAAATCAGCCTTCCAAGATCTTCAAAGACTTATCTATCTTGCCCTGAAAACATTTGAATTTTTGACCTTGATCCTAGTTATGTCTACTTGAATTTTGGCTCCTCAACCCAATGGACAAACATATTTCCCACTATCCATCTCATTAAGTGATTTTTCCCACCAAATCAAAACCAATTTTCACAATCGTAAGTAACCTAATATCTTATAATAAAAAAAAAGTTAAATATTTAAGAGAGAGCCCTCTCTTAACCCTAGGAAGGCTATATTCTAGATTTTAAAAGTTTGTCTGTGGTTACCTCTAATGTTCTTAGACTTTAAATAAAATTCTCACAACTTAAGAATTATTAGAGTGATAACAACTATCAGTTATGATATTAGCAGGCTACCCAGGGGTAGTTAAAACACCACATGATGCCCATGATACTCAACACAGTGTAGGAAGGATGGAATTCCTTTTGAATAACAATTTCATTCCTCATGAACTGTGTGAGCAAGGCAGGCTAAAGATAGGCTGGGAATTGGTTGAGTATTGGCCCGATTTTGTCTGGATCAGTGTGAGACAATTAGTTGAATACAAGAGGACTGTTGTGAGAATAGTTTTATGTAATTGTTTCATGATTCCTTAAGGAATATACAATATATGATAGAGGGGTTTTGAGAAGCAAAATTTCCCAGGGAAAATATCTATGTTGTGGTTTAATTGATTATTCTTTTATTCATGTGATTGACGATTATGTTTTAATTTCTGAAATTAAGTTGTAGAAGTGATTCAGTATCTAGCTTTAGTACATTGTTAGATCAGATTGAATCCGTGATATACATATATGTTGTATAGTTTCTACAGCTGGAAGTATGGAAAGGTGATGGTGATTTTTTTGTATCTCAAGGGAAGTATGCCTCTGAAATAATTCAGAGATTTCACATGGAGAATTGTAAGCCCATGGGCACACCTCCAACTACAAACTGGAGGAAGGGTGATGCTACCATTTATAGGTAGCTTGTAGGTTCTTTGATGCATCTTATGAACACAAGACCCAAAATGTGTTATGCATTAAGCCAGCTGATTCAAGCTATGGTGAGGCCTACCAAGATGTATTGGAAGGAAGAAAAACATGTGTTACAGTACCTCAGAGGAACTATCGAATATGGATTATGGCACATGAGGATAGTGCAAGTGAAGCTCCAAGGCTTCACCAATTCAGATTGGATAGGGAGTCCATCAAACAAGAAAACTTCTTCAGGTGTTGAATTTAGTGTTGGCACTACAAGAAAAAAATACATTGGTGAGGGTCATGCTTGTGACGGATCTTTAAGGTTCATCACCAATGTCGCATATGGTGACGGTCCTTAAAAAAGAGTCACTATAAGTGTATATAGTGATGATCCTTTAAGGTCCGTCACCAAATCCATTTTCAATGACACTTTTGGCGAGGGTATTTAAAGGCCCATCACTAATTCTAGATTTGTTGACACTTCTAGTGACAAAATTTTAACGACCCTCACCGATGCTCTTTTTGTTACATTTGGTGACGATCAAAAAATGTTCGTCATCATTGATCATTCCAATGAGATTTTGATGACGTTATGTGCTTGTTAATATATTTTGTGTCAAAAGATAACGATTTAATACCATTATTGTGGAGTCTTTTTTATAATATATCCAAGGCCATAGTGGTTAGAGTCAGTCAATTTTTTAAGAAGTAATTAGTGTGTATTATTTCCCTCAAGTAATGACTAGTCAAATAGAGTTTTCCTATGAGTCAACACATGATTCATATCTATTAAGTTTATTATCTAGAAAATTCCCTTTAGATAAAGTCCCACTAACGTGTGTAGGAAATATATTTCTGATTTCAGACTTCTGCGATCTCTATTTTTTAATAATGTTGTTTCCGGATCCATCGCATTAAGTATAATTTTTTCCTTTCATCAACATTTTGAACCAGCTATCGAGGTTCATTATCAAGATAAAAATGAATGAGAGAAGCTGATCTCAGGTATGGTAAATAAATAGTTAAAGGTTTGGTGAAAATATTTATGAGTGGAACATAAATATTTTGACCAAACCTTTAACTATTTATTTACAATACCTTAAACCCACTTCTCTCATTCATGTTTATCTTGATAATGAACCTTGGTAGCTGGTTTGAAACATCAATGAAAGGAAAAAAATCCACTTAATGTGATGGATCTAGAAACAACATTATTATGAAATATATTATTTAATACATAATCAAGCTCTATCAATTCTATTAATGAAAAATACCTAACAATCCTCAACAATCCGAGCACACCTTAAATTAATGCTTTGGCACACACTAACATTTCGTAGCACCTCACATGTCTTGGAACATATTTGTACCTAAAACATCTTGTCATGACATTGGTGCCCAAGCACATGGTGGCATGCACTAGCACAACATAAAACTCTCCTAGCATGTGTTTCCATGCATGTAGCCCCTAACATGCCCTGGGACACCTTAGTTGAATGCATTGACTAACACTTGGCACACAATTCCACTTGGCATGTATTGGGACCTATTATTAGTGTGGCTATCATGCCCCTTTTTAAAAATATAAAATCCCAACTTATTAACCCTCTTATTTTTTCTTCCTTTTGTTTCCTTGAAACTTGTTGACACATATTGACATACCTTGGCACCCTGCACATCCTTAGCACCTACCATGTATTAGCATATCTTGGAAGTATTTGGCACATATAATTAGCACACCTTAGAACTCCCAAGAACACTTTGAAACTTCTTGACATGCCTTGATATTCCCTAGCATTACTTACCAATCCTTAGCATACCTTGTCACTCCCTCCTTAGCATGACAACTAGGACTCATTAACACTAGTCCCTGGCACACGTTCCTCATATTCATCAACTTCCATGATTTTTTACCTAGTGCTCCATTATTGTTTTTTCCTAACATTCCTTAACACTACACAACATGAATTAGCACTCTCTATCACACCTTAGCACTCTTCAACATGCCCTTACACTTCATAGCAGTCATAACACTCCATGACACATATTGGCACTTAGGACGCATTGGCACTTGGAAAGTCTTAGCACGTATGGAATACATTTACATGCCTTGGTATGACTTGGCACTTAGAATGCACTAAGACTTTGCACTTGGCACCTATTTGTGCCTAGTGTTGGTGTGCCTAGCATGCCCCTCCTAGAAAAGGTAAATTGATGACTTATTAACCCTCTTATGTGTTCATTTCCTTGTAGTTTAACTTGTTTCTCCCTTTTGTTGCCTTGACATTACCCGGCACGCATTGGCACACCCTTGCACATATTGGCATGCCTTATCACTTGGCACATCTTAGCATGTTTGACATGCCTTCACACTATCTGACACATCTTAGCATTCACTAGCAGACCTTGGAATTCATGTCCTCACAGCTAGCCTTTAAATTTTTTCAAGACTTGGGAACCCAATAAATTCCTTGGCTACTCGAGTTCATGTGACAATATTGGCTTGCTTCAACCGCAACAACTTGAACAATTGCACCTAATACAAGTAGCTTGTGCCTTGTTCACCTAAGAACTACTTGTAACTCATTTTATGCCACTCATTTCCAAGCTCAAATTTTCCCACTTGAATATTTACCAAGACAAGGATCACATGATCTAGCCATGGCCACAAAACAACTAAGCAAAATCGCTTACATAGGAAAAATTTCACATGTATGTTCATTTCATATAAACAGTAGAAATTTAAATGAGAGTTTGCAAGAACCACAAGATGCATAAGGTACACAAGATATAAATCGACACAAGTCAAGTGCCCCAAAAATTATACACAACAATATACAATATGAAATTATCTAGAATAGTTTAAAACATGAGCATGTACCCAAAGTGTGCCACATCTCATATAAAAAAAATAGCTAAAGGAAAAACAATGTTGTGCCTAGCACAAAGTGATCTCCCTTTGTCTAAAACTTCTATGTCGAACCCTGTATAACAACTATAGGCTTGCCTCCTGTAAATCTTATTATGAACATTTTCACACACACTTCGTCCTTAGAACAATTGAATTTGTTGACACTCCCTAGAACACACTCTTATTCATTCCTTTTCATGAATTTTTCCCTAATTATCCCTTGATATGCCTCGAAACTCCCTAACACTCTTCAACATGCATTGAAATTGTTTGACATGTGTTAGCATGCCTTTTCATTCCTAATGTGCATGCGCTGACCCTCCCTAGCTATCATGCCCTCACAACTACCCTTACTTAATTTGCAACTTGGGAACCCAACCAAGCCTTTGCTTGACTACAAGAGCTTGAAAAAGTTACAGTTACTACAACTAGACTATGTTGTTGAATTGTGTAGCTTGGGAGGTACTCCCAAGCCTAGTGAGATAGGTTTATGTGAGTTTGGTCACAAAACGGTTTGTGGGAAAAGAAGCCAAGAAAATGGATTTTGGACCCAAGATGGGTTTAAAATCAAAGAGAAAATTAAAAAGGGAAATTAATATTTCCTAAGGTCTAAGTGGATAAAACCCATAAGTTCTAGAGGGTTCCTATGAGGTCTAGGAAAAATATTTAAGGAGGCCTTAGGATGAAGGAAAGAACATCAAGTGATAAGGAGCTCATTTGATCAAGGGGATGAAGAGAGATGTAGTCCAAAAGTAGGTCGAGTAAGAGGGATGAGTAAATAGGGTTGCTAAAGGGAGGCCATGATCATCCTACAAGAGGAACATCATCATGTGAGGGCTCACAAGAATGTTGCATACCTTAATGTTCAATTCGAGCTAGGACGTAGGATGGCATATTGTTGGTTCTCTTATGGCTGATAGAGCTTAAGAGAGGTTTCTCATGAGAATCTGGGCATGTTATTTAGATGGTGTCTTTGTGTGAAGGTCACATCAAATTCTGAAATGTTGAAATTTGAAACAAGAAACATTGAAATTGGAAACTAGAAAGGACAAAAAAAAATGCACCCACACTGGTGAGGAATTTTTATCCACCAGGAATGAGGAATGTGGGGCATCTAATTTATTTTTCCCTTAAATAAATTGGACAATAAATTGTAATTTCATCTCATAACATCTTTTGTTAGTTAACTAAGTCATGATGACTGAGTTAGCTCAAGAAATTCGAGTTGAGGGTCTAAGATGAGGCATGTATAGGGATTAATATAATATTTTTGGGGTCCATTTGCAGTTGATGCATTAGTGGGCTGCAGGTGTGAATTAGTTACCTCAATTAAATGAGTTAAAATCCATTTAAATAGTTCTAACTAAGTGATGAGATAGTGAGAGGTCAACCAATGAATTAAATTAGATTTAATTCACAATGAGTGATCAATCAGATAACTCATAATTCACTATTAATAATTTCATGCATGTCAATTCCGATGAAGACCCAGTTGAGACATAGGTTAAAGGGAACATAACTATTAGTTGTATTTATACAAAATTTCCCATGTGAAATTATAAAGTCATTAGGATGCCATGATGGATTGTGCAATCAAGGAAGTCTTATTTTCCTAATTAATACGGGGGCTAATTCCCTAGGAATTTCATGAGAAAGGAAGGTTGAAGGAAGGTTGAGAATTGAGTAAGTACTAGACCAAGTTTTCCTAGATCAACGGAATAAAATTGGCAGAGTGCTGGAGAATCTCATGAAAAATTAAGCATTTATTGTTTCATGATTCCTTGACTTAATACAAAATATAGATAGAGCGATTTTGAGCAGTTTCTTTCCCTAGATACATCTTGTGTTGTGTGATTGATAATTTCTTTCTCTTACTTTTATGTGATTGTGTGATCATTTTTTGTTTTTGAAAATTGTAGGAAGGATTCAGTATCTTGTTTTAGTACATTACAAGATCAGATTGAATCTCATTGGTTAGATTTTATACATGGTATCAGAGCAGGAATTTTTTGGGTGGCAAGTTTGCAGAGAATATATGAAGATTTTGGTGTAAAATTAAAAAAAAAAATCATATTTAGATTCCTTGTGAAAAACTACCGGAATGGAAAATCAATTCGGAGCTCGAATGAGGGAGATATTGTTGATTTAAAATCAAATTTTTTTTATAAAAAATTTTAACTGTGAGAAAATTACAATGTGTGTGAGTGAAGAACCTATATGCACTTGAGGTACCAGATGCATGCAAAGTTTTGAGGAGTAAAGAAAAGGTTAAGGACTTGGCTGTTGTGAGGGAGTACAAATTACCTCTCAACATGCAACCTTAGAAGCAGTCTCAGAAGGTTGTGGAGTAGCCACAATTGGAGAAGTAGAGAGGATACTGAGTGGAAGCATCCACTCAAGTAGAGACCTCCATGAGGGGGAAATTTCGAGCTAGATGGGTAGAGGGAGAACATGCAACCATACCTCCAGGTGAAAGGTGGGGTGATGTGTAGACATAATCCCAAGATAAGAAATTTGAGTAAGGTCCATTGAGATGGCGTGTCTCATGGATCAAACCTAGCTACAAGGATTCCATGGTACAATAGTAGCAGGAAGGATCATTCAGATTGATGCAATCAGATGTCAGGAAGACAAAAATCAGAGTTACAGATGTCAGATACCAGAGCACATACCAGAGTTGGAAATAGTGCAAAGGGAATGGATGTTGATGCCAGGAAAAGTGTAGAGAGTCCAATAGATAGGTGCAATAGCTAGTAGTAGTCAGAAGACTTTGATGACACATGCATTATATTGATTCAGTTGTTCAGAAACTATTCGGTTTCAGGATTTGTAGGTGCAAAAAACACTAGAGAAGTGTTGCATGCAGAATTCCAAAGGTACCAGATCGAGATAGATTAAATTCCTTTATTGTTGAGAGGGAGTGTTGAAATTTGCAACAAGAAACACTGAAATCAGCAACCAGAAAGGACCAAAAAAAAATTCACCCACACCAGTGAAGAATTTTGATGTACCATGAGTGAGGAAGTTGAGGCGTCTAATTTATTTTTCCCTTAAATAAATTGGACAATAAATTGTAATTTCATATCATAACAACTTGGGTCAGTTAACTAAGTCATGATGACTAAGTTAGCTCAAGAAATTAGAGTTGAGGTGATTGAGGTGGATATTGGTGGCCACCTGCCTATTCCACTTGGGCCCTCTCCATTATCTATTTTAGTTTTTCAGTTTCCTTAATTATAGCGCAATTTACTGTTTTTGTCATTTTATTGGGTCCTAAACTTCTAGAGCCGTTTTGAGGCCCCAAATGATTTTTTTTGGGCATGAAAGGTTTGGAATTTTTATATAAATAAAGTTATAATTTGTAGTCCTCAGAGAGATCTTTCTAACGAGGTACCATGTGCATCAAACGAAGATCATATCACCAAGTTACGACTCCGGGAAGTTGGCTTCCCAACTACCCCCAACGGGGCCCATAAACTCTTGGTGTTACATCTCCTCCATTTATGGTTTTATCTTATTTTTCAATAATAAAAAATCCCTTGAGCCTTATTGTAACATAGTTCAGAGGCATGTAGCCACCACATCTCTTCTCAGAGATAAGCTACCATCGTCTGAGCTAGTTTGTTTTCCATTATGCCTGTAAGCATTTTTCTGTACTTGATATTAATGAAATGAAGTGTTATTCCTACTGCATCTATATGTTTATGTTTATTTCTATATTTTATTTCATTCCTGCATATGTCTAGATCATGAGGGTATAAGATGAGGCATATAGAGGGATTCTAATATTTTGGGGTTCTAGTTGCAATTGATGCATTAATGGGGTGTAGGTGTGAATTAGTTAACTCAATTAATTGAGTTAAAATTAGTTTAACTAGTTCTAACTGAGTGATGGGCTAGTGAGAGGTCCACTGAATTAAATTAGATTTAATTCAAAAAGAGTGATCAATCATATAACTAATAATTCACTATTAATAGTTGCATGCATGTCATTTCCGAGGAAGACCTAGTTGAGACATAGGTTAAAGGGGACATAACTATCAGTTGTATTTATACAAAATTGCTCATGTGCAATTATAAAGTCATTGGGATGCCATGATGGATTGTGAAATCAAGGAAGGCTGATTTTCCTAATTAATAGGGAGCTAATTCCCTAGGAATTGCGTGAGCAAGGTGGCCTGAAGGAAGATTGAGAATTGGCCAAGTACTAGACCAATTTTTCCTAGATCAGTAGGAGACAATTGGCAGAGTGTTGGAGAATCTCATGAGAGATTAAGCATTATATTATTTCATGATTTGTTGACTTAATACACAATAGAGATAGAGGGGTTTTGAGCAGTTGCTTTCCCCATATACATATTGTGTTGTGCTATCGATAATTTCTTTCTCTTACTTATATGTGATTGTGTGATCATGTTTTGTTTCCGCAAATTGTAGGAAGAATTAAATATCTTGTTTTTGTACATTTGAATCCCGTTGGTTATATTTTATACATGAAATAGAAGAGAGGGTTGATACAATCTTGTCTTGTGGTGTTTAGTAGGCCACAAGGTCTATGATAAAGACCAACATAAATGGAGGAGGGCTTGCACTGTAATTTAGAGCTAGAACAGAAGTAGACGCAAGAGTAATATTGACTGAGGTAACCTTAGTTTGAGGGTCAACATTGAGATTTGAAGTTCATGTCAAAATTCAATCAAAAAAATGCCCAGAATATATGGACCCATATGAGCTAGGTCGAGTCTCTTATGGAGACAAGAGTCATGGTTTTTTCTATGGGTGGATAGTGTTTGTTCTACAACAATTAGAAGTACATAATTAAAGTGGGTTTGAATGTGGGGAAAACTCCATAGTTAAGCATGCATGAGCTAGAGGCGATCTGGGATGGGTGACCTCTGAGGAAGTTCTAGTTACTAGGTGCAAGCCCCGAAAGTGATGATTGACACTATGTGATTCATTTCACTAGTTTCAATCCCACTTCTTCACCCCTGTGAGCATCATTCGATGCAATGAATGCTAAGTGGAATATTCAAAAATCATGAGAAATTAGTCAGTTATGACTACCTCTCATGGAAATGGGCATAGTTGAATGACTTACTTAACGCAGTTGAATCCCAAAAAATGATATCTAATATAGTGCCCTAGTTAAGTGGACTATTCAGAAATCATGATAAATTAGTCAGTTACGACTACCTCTCATGAAAATGTTCATAGTTGAATGACTTACTTAACACAGTTGAATCCCAAAAAATGATATCTAATATAGTGACCTAGTTAGGATAGTTTCCTAGCATGTTTAGTTCATAAGGTATGCCCTTAAGACTGTGACAAATTTGTGTAGAAGAAGAGCAGTTGTGACCCTTAGAGAGAGGTTTATTTATGAAATATAGACCATAGATCTGGAAGCTGGTTTGCAAATTCAGTATGTGTGGAGATGGCAGATCCAAAGGATGGTGGAACCTAATTAGAATATTGAGCATGTAGAATAAATGCGCCATATAAGGAATGGATTGATATGCAGAGGACTCGATTTTGGTGGACTATCCGTAGAATTTTAGATAGATATATGAATCAACCTATAAAAAATACTCAATGGACTGTTAGTGGCTGATTTGTGACCCTAGTTCAATCATCTACAACTTGTTAAAAGGATGATAAGAGGAGTAGTTCAGATTTGCTCATAGATTGGACAACAAAGATCAAATTTTCGATACACAAGAAAAATGATTTTTAGAGGACTCAAACCATTTTTAGGTGGAATATTTGAGGATCCATAGATGAAGACAATATTTTGGACCCTAGATCAGTAAAGAGAATTGACTCTGGTTAGGAAGATTGGTGGTAATCCAAGTACAGTTGGAGGGTTGTTAGGTGACTTTCAAAGAAGAGCCCTAACTCCTGTACTTGCAAAGGACAACAAGATTCTTATAAGGGAAGGTGTGTATGGCCTAAGGATGTGAAGAATTTGAAGGACTAAAGTAGCAGTCAAGTGGGCCAGCCAACTTTCCCTAGTTCACTATATTGTAGAGGATTAATTCAGTGAGAAGATGCGAAACCTCTATAGCCCTAAAATTCTCATCTTGGAGCCGTAGTATGGAAAAAGTGGGCATACCAAAGAGTTATTCAAAAATGGATTTGTGAACAACTTGTTACCACTCAAACTAGTAGTGTACCTAAAAGGGGTTCCTAAGATGACAACTGCTAGGGCAAGGGCAACGGTGGAGGCTTAGCCCATTGTCACCACAGCTAAGGCTTCTTACTCTTCACAAAATTTCACCGATGGGAGGAGTACTGGTAGTTTATGAAGTCACTTGTATAGTATAGGTCAATGAATAGGTGGGAAGTGACCTTAGAAACCCTTTCCCTAACATAGAATAAAGAGTGGGACTTGCTTTCCTTTTAAGAAAGGGACTTGATATTCTAGGGAGAGAGGAGGGAGATTGAAGGTTTGAGGGATAAGAATAAGACTTATGAAGGAAGTTCTCAATCCATAAAATCCTTTGGGAACTTGGATTCCCAAATGGTCGTTGATGAAATTCCTTTTACACCAAATGGGACCACACAGGACAAAGTGAACCCAGCCCAGGTTCAGGGATGGAATTTAGTAACCAATGATGTTCCTATCTTGAAAAATGTGAGGGGAAAGGATCAGGCAAGAGTTTTTAATTCGATGGATCAAACTAATCCTACTAGGTTCTAGCCTTGGGAACACCTAGGCAAAACTTGATCCTAGATCTAGGGCTTGAGGTATCCAGAGATTCCATCATCAGAATTGACCCAAATTGCGAGGAGAGTGAGGGGACCCACCAATGCAATTTCCTCTAGGAGATCAAATTTTTCCTCTAGCTAGATTCCTGGGAAATATATGCCGTAGGTGACCTAATGGGGCTAGACTTAGGGAAAAATGGAAAATTTTGAAAAATGGGGGGGAAATCATCACACTTTTTGAGGGTCTGGTGCCTAATTCACTTGGGGATATGGAGTCAGGGATGATAATGAACAAGAATTCAATTTCTTGACCAAGGAGTCCCAGAAAGTCAACTTCATCCAATGCTAGAAGAAAACGAAAAGTGACCTTCAAGAATTTATAACTCATACAAATGGTGCAATATTATTGAGATAAAATGATCTCTAAGACATTTCATTCATATAACAATGGCCCATACATTAAATAAGCTAAATAGACACATAATTCCACATTTCCATCATGCAACAATTAGCCCTATTTATAGCGAAATTCAATAGTATGCAACAATAAGAAGAATAACATTAAATTTTCACTCACAGTGTTAGAGATTATATCCAACCAGCTTCACATTTGCAAAAAAAAGCTCCAAGATAAAAAATAGCCCAAATCCATACATCCAAATGCATCCATCATCCAAAATAGTCCTCCAAAGAAAAAAAGGAAGTTCTGTAAAGATAGAGAGATCCCAATTCAAGTGATGATACAAATGAATCCAAATAAATCCTATCTATACATTGATTAGGAGATGATCAAATTAGCTTGTGGGCCTACATTAGCCCCTAAACATAAAATAATATTCAAGTAACCCCAAAGTTTGGCGACAATCCCACCAAACTATCTCATACATGGAATAATAATCCTCATAAGAGGTCAAATGATGTCCTAGGCCTTATAGGAGGCATACTAGGGCCCATTAGTGCCATAATGATGCATGGGACCCATAAAAAGTGTTGGAAAAGAGGGTGGCCCCTTGTTCTCCAAACATTAAACCCATGGTGCTCTCATTAAACCTGTGGACTGAAAGGGTTGTGTGTGGCCACCATCAACAAGTCGGTCAAGTGTTTTCTTGTTCAGGATAGAATGGTTGTCAAAGGATTAATACCAAGCCCTAGTTGTATTCTTTGTATTAATGTGATTGTAAGGGGTCATGATCCATGGTATGGGAGCTCTAGCCTGTTGTATTGTAGTTTGTAGTATAATGAAGAAGGGTTTCAAAAAGGTAAGATTATTATGTGCACTAGTTGATTCCTTGATTTGTGTAGATTTCGTTGTGCATTAAAGTAGATGTGTTGTGGCACTTGAGTGTGTTTGCATCAAATATTCTAAGACAAAACCCAGATTCTCATGTGTCGTGGAAATTTAACATATGCCGTGTTCACCTAAGAACTACCTATAACTCATCTTATGCTACTCATGTTCAATCTCAAGTCATCCAACTTAACAAGTTACCAATACAAGGCTCACATCCAACCATGGTAGTAAAAAAACTAAGAAACACAATTTACATCTTAACATCCCATATCACTTGGCATGTCTTAGAATTCCTTGGCATTATCTAGCACGTGTTAGCATCCCCATCATTCCTTGGCATGCTTTGGAGCTCTCTAGCACATACTAACACTCCTTGACATGCCCTGGCACTCTATCATGCCTTGGAATTTCCCAGCATATAACCTTGCTACTCCCTCTTTAGCACACATGAAACTCACTAACACTCCCTATCACACACTCTTATTCATTCATTTCCATGCATTTTGAACTAGTTATCCCTTGTGTTTTCATGGCAGTCCCTAGCACACATTGGCACACCTTGGCACTTGGCACATCCTAACATGTCGCCCTGGCACTTTAGCATTCCTTGTCACTACCTAGCATACCTCTTCGCTCCCTCCTTATCACACCTAGAACTTGTTGATAATCCCTATCACATACTCTTATTAATTCATTTCCATGCATTTGAGATTGGTGCTCCCTTGGTTTTCCTTGGCACTCCCAAACACTCTTCCCTAACATGCATTGGCACACCCTGGCACCTGGCACATATTGGCATGTTTCCTTGGCCTCTAGCATGCGTTAACACTGCCTAGCATACCTTGACATCACTCACTCCTCATCACACCTGAAACTCACTGACACTTCATGTCAGAAACTCTTATTCATTCATTTTTAAATATAGTTTTATCTAGTATGTTATGATGAACTGTCTAGTGAAATATCCATGATAGTTTACGAATCACCCCAACATATATCCTTTATGCAAGTAATATGATGATATTTCTTCACACTTGCAAAATTGAACGTGATAGACTTGTGGTCCTATCAAAGCTTGGAAGAAAATTTCAAAACTTAGTTATACAACATCATGGAATATTATTAAAAATGTTTCCCATGCATTCTAATTAGAAATATCTGGTGGGAATGGAACAAAAAACACATTTTTTTCACGAGAAATATCCATGATAGTTTACGAATCACCCCAATATATATCATTTATGCAATTCATATGATGATATTTATTCACACTTATTTATCTCTTATCCCAACACAGTGCAGGTTGTTGGTGTCCCGTGTTTTTATAGTTTGGAAAATCAAAAGACAAGGAAACATCAGAACCAATATTTAGAGTTACAGGATCTAGTCCTCCTGTTCTAAGAGAGGGATCTCTCAAATGTTTGTTTGCAAAGGTTTATCTTGTATGACTAGAGTATTGGTTTTAGACTAGTTATTAAGTGCAGGTGTTTGATTGTTTGTTTGGTTGAATTGATACAGTAGAATATGAAAGGTCTAGGAAAGGTAGGTAGAAAGAGGAAGTAGTAGCTTCAATGAGAAATGGAGTCAAAAAGAGGTCATGAAAAACTTATCAATGGATATGGGATATTAGAGGGCAAATCTAACTTGGCCACAAGATCCTTTGGTTTTTTGGAATGAGATGGACATCAATGATTTGGAAAAAGAATTTTAATTCTCAACAATGGGAATTTGAAAACACAATTTGAAAAATAAAGAGCTATTTGATAAACATGGCTAACCATGAATTCTATAAATCACACTTTAAGAAAATAACGACTTCAAAACAACTTTTAAAATGAAATATAAGATTCGGGGTACACCCTATTTCCTCAAATATTTTATTTCAAATGACTTAGAAAACATAAAAGATTCACTGATAATTGCAATCATAGAAGAGGGAACACCTAACACATCTATGATTACAACTACAAAGACCTTTAAGACAACTGTTTAAGCAAGGACAAAGGGCAAGATCATAACAAACCTCCTTGGCTTACTATAAGCAGAAATACTTCAAAGGGAGACTTCAATAATAGCCTTTAAGTGGCAGCAAACAAGCAGGGAGAACCATAAATCATGCTGAAACCAACTTATTCGAACTATCATAGAAATAAACAAGAATGAGGACTAAAGAGAGAGATTAAAGACTCTAAAATACCTCAGCGGAAGAAAACATGAAACAGTGAAGGATGAACAAGTCTAAGGTGCTTCCAAGAGTCATTTCTTAGCCTAAAAATTTCAACCTATTGTAGTAAGAAATTATGGAATAGAATGAAAACGAGAGAAAACATTAAACAGTTCAGAATAATTCACCAATAGCCAAGCTCATGGATCCAATGATAGAGCCTTCTCAGGAACAAGCATGCAACAACATCATCAAGGCTTCCAAGACTTCAGTTTCTTCTTCAAATTCAACAGACTATATACAATTTCAGAGAGTTTCAGTATTACAACTAGTGATCAACCAACCAACCCCTCTCTCATCTTCTTCAATAGTATTTATAGAAGAATGAGGAGGTGAGATCTGATAAAAGATCTCCAGAGATAATCAATACAAACTTAATGGATTCTCGGCCTTTTGGGGGGCTCAATGAAGAAGCTTACATAGGTGTCCTTTGTATTAAATATTTTACATTAAGATTTAAGCTCAGTGGGAGCTCTTTTTGACTTTGAGGCTCTCTATTATGTAACAGTCACTCTGTTGATATTTTTTACATTAAGTTCCTTGGCAGAAATAACTATTCGGCTGCGCTTGAGGAAAATATCTGATCTTGATCAATAACT
This sequence comes from Pinus albicaulis, assembly GCA_034641835.2. Lineage (NCBI taxonomy): Eukaryota > Viridiplantae > Streptophyta > Pinopsida > Pinales > Pinaceae > Pinus > Pinus albicaulis. The sequence continues at coordinate 1,099,754,930 of CM076578.1, forward strand.
TCGGTTTTTGTTTGAATGCTTTGAGGCGCAGGTGGCACTGTGGTAGCTGGGAGGAATCAATTTGCCTCAGATGTGGTAGTGGAGGCCTTACTGTCTGATAAACACTTTGATTTTCTTTTAATTCCATTTTAATTTGGAGGATTAGGCTTTTGATAATAAATCTTAGTCGTAATCCCCAAATTGTTTTCAATCTTCTGTTCTGCTGTGTTCTGTCTTCAACACTGATACTCTTTCAGTTCATTTAATTGTGTCTTGTTGCTGTGCAGGCTACGCAGGGATCGTATGGCATCAATGCCTCATGAAACACTGACGAAACGTGGATTTTGAACCCTGTGAATGATTCCTTTTGATGAATCGAAGGCGGGAGAATCGTCATTCTCAGCCTTCGGCTTCTCTTTTGATATAATGGAAAACCAGTGAAAAACCTACAAAATATGAAAAATATTATAAAATCCTGCGTTATATAGGTTTTACTACTTCAGAGGGCATAGGGAGAGAGCATGGCCATTGGATGGCATCATCCAACGGTCGAGATCTTTTTTGGGAGTTAAAAAAGGAAAGCGGGTGAAAAATAAGTCAGAACTGTCAATCGCGGAATGATCGACGGTCAGGATTGATCAGGAGGAAGTAAAGCGAAGGAGTCACTTTACGAAGAAATGGCGAAAATTTGATGGGATAAGGTTAAAAACCTTTGTTATGAGAAAAAATGGTTAAAAATGGTGTTTGGGGTTTCGGGATGATCGTGGGCCGTCAGATGAGATTGGCCCACAAGATCAACAGCTAAGGAGGCGCATGAAAAATGCATATGGAAAGAGGGAAAGTGGTTTCGGGGATGGAAACCACTATTTTCACGTGAGGAAAAGGCGGGTAGGTAGTATTTCCCTTTGGAACGCGATACGCGTCCCCTCCCAACACGTGTCATTAGAAAACCACCCATTTCACGTAGTCTTGGGAGAAATAAAATTTGCGCTGAAAGTCACGTGACTTGGAATGAGGGCCGTTGCATCTGGGGCATCAAATCTGACGGTGGAGAACGAGCGTGATTTTGGAAAGATGTGAGGGTGGAGGAAAAGGGAGGGGAGTTTATCCCTCGAGCATCTTTTGGGCGCGATCACCGTCCGATGAGACGGCCTCAGATCGGACGATTCACGTCAATATTGCACCAGGCCAATAGTAAACTGTTAATGCGCGATGAGGGCGATATCACCACACCGCTCAAGGCCACGTGTCGGCCGGTGGCACTGATCGCTACCGAACGGGAAAAATCGCTTTCCTCTTAAAAGCGGCGCGATAAAAATTGCCTGGGTTTTCTTTTAATATAACGACAAGAAACATTTAAAACCCAAAAATTTTATACGAACAAAGGTTTTTTGTCTTGAGAGGGTTTTATATTTGTGATTTGGCTTGGCGCTCGCCTGTGGGGCCATAGTCTATATGGAAATCCATATGACTGGGGGGTTTATGGATGAAGGGCTAATCGCAATCAGAGCGTTTAACATGGAAAAAAGACTTGTGCACTCGGATTTTTACAATGTGATAAGTGCTTGGATGGCTAGCGCTTGGTTCCAGCACCAAGGCGTATGTAGTGGAAATGGTTAAGGACTTAGCCCAAGGGGGGTTAAACATTTACAAAAAAATATGTATTTTTTATGAAGTTTTCAATGTTTTTCAATGGTTGTGAGGGTTTTGATAAGGAAAAGAAAGGGTCTTAAACCTTGTCAAAGGGGTTTTGATGAAGGGGAAAAGGGGAAAAACATGAAAATGGATGATTTTTATGGGGAATAAAGGGGTAAAAATGAGGTTAGTCTTGGAAGTGGAAGGAGGGGAAAAATGATGATTTTGCAGCAGTCTCTCATGAAATCAACAGAATTCCAGGGTGTAAAATAGGCACAGTAGGGAAGATTTTAGACAGAGGCATGAGGCCTTTAAGAGTCTTCAAGAGCCAACACTTTTTGCAATAAAATTTGTTCCTTGAAGGCTCCAAAATGATTTAGCCACCTTTTGGTATAACAAATTTCATAGGTGGCTAACAGTGGCTCCACTTGGGGATGGTGCCTTCTTGAAGGCATCAAGAACTTCAGACCTGCATTCTCTGGGAGGCTGATCAGTGCCTTGTCCATTGGGCTACCTTTCCTTTGTTGGGATGATCTTCTTTTGTTTTGAAATCAGGTTAGCAGTAATAAAAACAATGGATCTTTCATCAACAAGCTTTCTACCTACCCAATCCTACAGATCTAACATTTTTTCTTCTTTAGAGTGCACTTGGATTGGCAAACTCTTTTACAACTTTTTATTCTTTTGAAAGCAGGAAATATAATCTATTTCTACTCCTTATTTTTCCATGGACTCGGATTAAACAATTGAGCCCATATGATTCTCTACCTAATCTACTATCTGTTGGGATTAAACTGTCCAACAGATTTTTATTTTCTACATGCTACAACAGAAATTTAAAAGAATACAAGTTAGGATTGAACAATATAACTTGACATTGATCCATGGCATAAAAACAAGTTGCACATAGACCTTATTTTGTAGAAATTTAAAACAAAATGGAAGGATTAGGATCTAAAATTTCAAAGCATTTCCTTCCTCTTTTTTACAGCTCTGTTTTGACTTTTGTTTTGAGCTATCTTTCCTTTATCAAATGGTTCAGATTTTAAGCTGATTAGAACTAGATTTACCTCTGTTTTGACTCAAGAAATAAAATAGATTTGAGTCACCTCTCTTTCTAAACTTAGGTTTATATTTTTAGCATGTTTGAACCTTTGATTTCTATCCTAAAATATCTACTGATAAGCCAATATTAATTAGTTTGGCAAATCGAATTCACTTTCCTATCAGCAGAAAATTTAAAACTAATTAGTCAAGATTAGGCTGTATGACTAATTAGAAGTGTGTTTTTTCAGGAGTGGCATTTAAGCTTGCACACTTTCAGATTTGTTTCCCTTTTTTGGTATGGGGCTGTACCTTTATTGTTTTTGACAATCTGCCCTCTTTTCTTTCTTCTTTGTTTTTGTATTTTTGATTTTTATAACCTTGAATGAAATGTTCAGACTATGATATTTACAATGAAAAAATAAAACACTTTGAAACTCATGATTCATGGCAGAAGTAATGCTTTAGCATTCTTCCATTGACAAGACCTCCATACAGATCTTCTCCATTCAATTCTTTCAAGAAAAATGCATTGTGACCCCTTTCAGCATGAATAATATAGGGACCTTTCCACAAGTTCTCAAACTTGGCATGTTTTCCCTTCTCTTCTCTCCTAGAATCCCACTTAAGAACAAAATTTCCAACTTGGAAATTGTCTGCCTTAGTTCTCCTATAAAATAGCTTCTTCATATTTTCTTGGACCGACTGTGTTATCTCATAAACTTCTTCTCTGGTCTGCTGTAAATGGATGGTTTGATTGATTCTCCTCTACATATCATTCTATTCAACCTGCACTGCTTGAAGGAGCTTCATGACTGGCACTCCTAATGAGGTGGGAAAGACTGCATCCATGCCATAAACTAGCTGATAGGGGGACATATTTATTGATTTCTTTGTAGTTAACCTATCAGCCCATAAGGCATGAACCAGTTTATTGTTCCATGATTTATGATTTTGTTCCAACAATTTTTTAATGGTATTGATGAGGTTCTTATTGGAAGATTCATCGAATCCATTTCCTTGGGGATAGTAAGTAGTGGAATGGCCCAAGGTTATGTGGTATTTGTAACAGAAATCAACCATGTTTTTAGATTTAAAAGCAGCAGCATTATCTGTTATGATTTTTCTGGGACAACCAAATCTGGATAGGATATTTGTTTCAAGGAACTTGATAATGACAAGGTCATTAACATTTCTGGAAGGTATAGCTTCTATCCACTTGGTAAAGAAGTTAGTGGCCGTGAGGATCCACTTATTTTGGGCTAAGGAAGATGGGTGGATTTCTCCAATGAAGTTAAACCCCATTGTTGAAAAGGTGCCTCAACTCTGATAGGATGTAAAGGTAAGGGAAGGAGTTTTCTCTTGCCATCAAAAAATTGACATTAATGGCAAGACATGACTAAATTTTGAGTGTCTAGGAAAAGGGTAGGCCAATAGTAAGCAGATCTAAGAATTTTGTTCGATGTGGCCTTCCAGTAGAGGTTTCCTCCACATTCTCCGTCATGCAACTCATGCATGATTTTTCCTGCATCATCTTTAAGTAAACATTTAAGTAAAATTCCAACAACATTTTTCCAATACAATACCCCATCTAAGATGCAAAAAATCAAAGCTTTTTGTTTCAAAAATCTAGCTTTAGTTTTAGAAAAAGAAGGAGGGGCATTTAAATATAAAAGCACATAAATAATGTCAGCATACCAAGAAGAATTCAGAAATTTTTCTTCAATAAAAGGAACAGAATATTCTTCTATTTCTTCCAAAAAATCTACCATATTCATGTCTAGTGATTGGAAGTTAGTCTTAGACATAAGTTTTGTTAATCCTTGCCCTTTAACTAGTTTGGTGGGCCTGATTTCTAAGTCATACTCAATAATAGTTGCAATCCATTTTCCCCTTTTACCATCAGGGTCTTGACTTAGAATGTCCTTTACAACAGTATGTGGAACAAAAGCAATTATGTGAGAGTGTAAAATATAGACCCTAAAGTCTTTTAAATCGTTCACTAATGCTAAGGCTTGCTTCTCCATGATGTTATATTTGAGAGGAGCATCTCTTAAGGCCCTACTAAAGAAGGATATTGGTTTTTCTTTCCCCAAGTCATTCTTTTGAAGTAATACTACAGCTATTGTATGCTCAGATGCGAAAGAAAAGATATAAAATTCTTTGGTGAAATCTGGACTAATCAGGACTAGTGTTTGAGTAAGAGATTGTTTGACCAGTTCGAATGATTATTTAGCTGGTAAAGTCCATTTTACACCGACATATTTCCTAAGCATGTTTGTAATGTTTTTTAATAGCTCAACAAGATTCAGGATAAACCTCCTCAGAAAATTAATCTTTCCGATGAAAGATTGAAACTCTTTGAGGCTTCTTGGATGACTAAATTGTAATATGCCATCTATCCTTGTAGGGTATATTTTGATTCCTTCTTCTGAAATTATATGGCCAAGAAGCTTACCTTCTTGGAGACCAAAGAGTGTCTTCTTGGGATTTAATGACAAACCAAATTTCCTACACTTCTCAGAAACGTTTCTCAGGTGAATCAAATGTTCCTCATCAGTTTTTTGAGAAAACGGTTATGTCATCAAGGTAAATGATTATGAAATAGCCAATATCTTCAGAAAAGGCTATGTCCATGGCCCTTTGGAAGGTGGCCCTTGCATTAAGTAATCCGAAAGGCATTTTGACATACATAAAGGTGCCCCAAGGTGTGGTAAAAGCAGTTTTGATTTGATCACTTGGGAGCACTAACACCTGGTTGTAACCCAAGAACCCATCTAATAGGGATATCCTTATTGACCCAACTACCCTTTGAAGTATATGGTCCATCTTGGGTAAGGGGTAGTTGTCTTTTAGAGAGGCTCTATTTAAATTTCTGAAGTCAATACAGATCCTGATTTCCCTTATTTTCTTTCTAACAGAAACTAAGTTTGATACCCATTCCGAATATCTAATGGGTACTATGATCCCAGCATCATGCATCTTTTCAATATCTGCCTTAACTGACGGTAGTAAAACATGGTTTATTCTCGTTAGTTTTTGTTTAAAAGGATTTTGATTTTCCTTCAAAGGGATTTTATGCTGGATGATGCAGGTATCATATGATTTTAGGTCTTTGTATCCCCAATCAAAAACATCTTTAAAATCTTTGAACAACTCTATGTATTGCAATTTTATGTGATCCGGGAGAGTGCTGGATAGTTTAATCATCTTGGGTTCTGTTAGACTACCTATGTTATGCTCTTCTACATTTGTTTCCATAGGCTCTATTCTCGGTTCTTTGGCTACATTGTTAAAATAAAAAAGGTGTTCTAAATGTGTGAGACCTCTTGGAATTTTATCATTTTTGCATTGTAAAACTTCCAAGTCTTCTTGGTCTACATTGTCAATTATCTCTGCTTCAAAAGGATCCTCATAATGATTTATATCAATAGAGTATGTCATTTCAACTTCTGGGATTTGTTCAATATACAAACAGTTTTCTCTTTGGCTAGATTCTGCTATTGGTATGTCGAAATCATTTTTTCATTTTAAGAAATCATCTATGTGTTTGTCAGAGTCAAAAACTTGCCAGTGGTTCTCATTATCAGGCACAACAGGCCTGTGTTTTACCTTTACACTAAGTTGTTCATTTATCTCATGTATCTGGTAGTTGCTGGCATTAAAATCGAGTTCATTTGATAGATGATTTAGTGCTCTAGGAATGAAAACAAGTTCATACTTTTCAAAGGTTTTCAATAAATCAAGGGCAGCGTTCCAATATTCCCTGAGCCTTGGATTTCTAGCAGAGTATTCTCCTTTGATTTTTCTTATGATAAGTTCAGAGTCTCCTAAGATTGATATCCTCTGGGCTTCTAATTGTTTAAGCAGTTGTAAGCCTAGGAGAAGTGCTTCATACTCAGCAATATTGTTAGTGCATGGGAAATCTAATTTGTATGAAAAAATTTGATTTGTATTTTGAATCCAAACACCTGCCCCTGCACTTGTTTTATTACAGGATCCATCAAAGTTTATTGTCCAAAGTATATTTGACTCATTTTCATTTTCTTGTTGCTGTTGATTGTCAATGTTTTGAATTTGATTCGAGGGAAGATTTGATTGTTCTGGAGAACTGATTGGGTTTATGTTTTCCTTATCTTGTTGAGTGATTTAATCTTTGTTACATAAGATAAAGGAATCTAAACTCGATTGAATAGAATAGATTGGAGAGTTGTTTGGTTTGTCTATGTTGCTCACCATGTACTTCATGTGAGATTACCTGTATAGTCTTATGTTTTGGTTAAAAACAGGGATGGTGGCATAGGACATATCCATTTGAAGGCTTCCCTGAATTTTGGCTTCCCAAGATCTTGATAAGAGCATGCCATACTTATGGGGAATGTCAGCTACAACTATGTCCATGATTAAACTCTTAGCAGGGATTTGGGATAAGTTAACACACAAATCTTTAATTAAACCCAAACATTTGACTCTGCTTGAGTCAAAGGAATACAAGTCTTTGTATGGTTTAGTAATTTCTAAGCCTAAGATTTCCATTACCACCTTGGGCATTATATTGTGTGAAGCTCCCGAGTCTAACATGGCATTGTGTAAAATTTTCTCATGTATGTTCAAGCTAACATAGAAGGGAGGGACAACCCCTTCTTGGTATTTTCCTTCAACTTCTGGACCAAACAACAAGTCAGGCTTGTCATCTGTCAAGTTTAAGGTGTCAATATCACTTCCTAAGTTCAAAACTTTCAAAACATGGTTTTTGTACACTTCTTGGGTTACTAGTTCAGCTAGGGGAATGGTAATTTTTATCTTAGCAATCTCTCCTTCAAGGTTGAAAGGAACAACTGACTTGTTCATATTTACATCTGTCTTTGCAATTGAATTATTTTCAGCAATTTTGATTTGCTGAACCTTGTTTGGACTAGTAATTGGGACAGTTTTATTAGGACCACTAGCTGAAATTCTTGGGGTACTCTGTTCAACATTTGGCTGGACACTTTTGTCTTTGTTTATGTCTGTTTTCTTGGTCAAAATGTTGGTTTTTTCTGCTGTCTTTTTGGGCTGAGTTTCTGTGTTTTTCTTGATAACAGAATTAGTGTTCTTATCCTTTGAATTATCTGTGTTCCCCTTGCTCCTAAGATCGTATTGTTTGTGCACCTCCATGATTTCATTTTCAAAACCAAATCTATAGTCATCAGAATATTCATAGATGTTTGTATTTTGATCATAAGATAAAAAACCTTGTTCTTCCTCAGTGAGGAAAACATCATCTCCACTGTCTGATCCAATCAAGTTTATATGAGATTCTCCCAACATTTCCGACTCCATATCTTCCTCATATTGATCTACATAGTTCTGTTGGAAGGGAGGTCTAATCTATTGATCTCTTTCCTTTTGCTTATCTTAATTGTTTTCTCTTCTATAATTATGATTTCTGTTTCTAATTTGGTTATTTTGAGGTTCTCTTGGGGGCACTCTGTCATTCAAATTAATCTTTTCAAGCATCCTCTCCATTATCTTTACTAGGTTGTCAATTTTTGTGTCAGAAGTTGAGGTTGAGGGTAGTAGGTCATCTTTATAAGTTACCCTCTTCTCTAATCTCAACCTATTTCTTTTCTCAATTATGTTTGCTTCTATGCTCACAACTCCTTTCTGCATGTCTTCTAAGGTTAAGTAATCCCTCTCCCTTAACTGATAAGTCATTTCAGCATCAAGGCCTTCGGGATACCTTACTAAGGCCATGCCTTGAGGAGGTTTCATGTGAGGTGCAAGATCACTGTAAACGCTATTGAACCTAGTGGAGTAATCATGAACACTCTCCCATTGATTTCTCTTGAGGCTGCTATACTCTGCTAGTATTTGGAGAGGATTATTTTTGAGTTCCCATTTGTTGATGAATGTTTGATGCAAGGCAGGGAGATCATTTACGTTGTTAGGAGGTAAGTTTTTAAACCATTTCTTTACATCTCCTCCTAAACTTTGGGCGAAGATTCTCATATTCACAGTTTCTTATTCTATCTCCATGTAATCGAAAGCATATTCCATCCTATCTACATGCTGTTGAGCTGTAGTAGACTCTTTCCCAGTGAAATGAGGGATTTTGGATTGGTGGTCATTTGGTAAGGGAAGCATAGGTTGTGGTAATACTAATGGGGCATACCATGTTGCCATGGCTGGAAAGAAAGGTGAATTTACAAGGGGTGGGTTTGTGAAAGGGAAAGTGGGCTGCAACAAAGTGGTTTGGATAGTGGATGTTGGATGGATAGATGTGGATGTACCGGGGATATATTTTTGAGCTGATCTCAGATGAGAGATACCTAAATTGAGAAGGAAATGTAAATCAGGTGGTGTGGTTTCTCTACTACCAGGATGTTCACTTTTTTCTGGGGATAAAATTCAAGACTCAGAGTCTATCTGAATTATATCATCAAGTGACCTAGTTCTAAAAGGATTTATTAAGTCGACTTGTGATTGGTGTAGAGCTGCAAGATTTTCAGGAACTGAATTAGCTCTCGAGGGTGATCTGAAAACAGTTGAAAATTTAACCTTAGGAGACTCCATAAGTATACTTTCAGGGTTGTCAACTATTTCTGGTGGGTTTGGGTTAGGGAAGACTCTAGTATGAATCTTTCTAGGAGCCAATATGTTGTGTTTTTGAACCAAATATGACAATCTTTAAGAGGCTAACTGATCTTTTGAAAAGATGAAAAATTTAATCCTAAAGCCTTCTAACTGAGTTTGTAATGATGTTACAAAGATTATGGATCTTCCCAGTGGAGTCTTAAGATCTGTTTAGGATTGTGGAGTCACCAGGTGGAAATTTTTAGCTCTTTTGGAGGTAAAAGGTTTTATGGTCCACCACTAAGTAAAGGAAAAGTTTAACGAAATATGACAATCTTTAAGAGGCTAACTGATCTTTTGAAAAGAAGAAAACATTAATCCTAAAGCCTTCTAATTTAGTTTTTAATGATGTTACAAAGATTATGGATCTTCCTAGTGGAGTCTTAAGGTCTGTTTAGGATTGTGGAGTCACCAGGTGGAAATTTTTAGCTTTTTTGGAGGTAAAAGGTTTTATGGTCCACCACCAAGTTTATTATGAAGCCAAAATGAAATGTTTTTTGGGTTTTTATGAGTTTCTTGATCTTATAGGTTATGAGAGTGTCCTAAATCTGACTTAACACTTAGCTAGGGTGTCAAAACATACATAGTTCACTCTTGTGGCTTGGTAACTGAATCCTTCAAGGTTTGATAAGGTTCTAAGAGAATCCTAAGGGTTACTTAGTTTGTCACTGATTCAAAATAAGTCATATCATGATTACTGTTATGCTTGGTAGTGCTTTAAGAAGGTTACTTATGTTATACTAGACAGTGAGTGTTTAATTTTAAAGATTTTACTCAGTGTCCCACCGTGATCGCCATTGTGTTGGTGTCCCATGTTTTGATAGTTTGGAAAATAAGAATACAAGGCAACATCAGAACCAATATTTAGAGTTACAGGATCTAGTCCTCTTGTTCTCAGAGAGGGATCTCTCAAATGATTGTTTGCAAAGGTTTATCTTGTGTGCTTAGAGTATTGGTTTTACACTAGTTATTAAGTGCAGGTGTTTGATTTTTTGTTTGGTTGAATTGATACAACAGAATATGAAAGGTCTAGGAAAGGTAGGTAGAAAGAGGAAGTAGTAGCTTCATTGGGCAATGGATTCAAAAAGAGGCCATGACAAACTTATCAATGGATATGGGATATTAGAGGGCAAGTCTAACTTGGCCATGGGATCCTTTGGTTTTTTGGAATGAGATGGACATCAATGATTTGGAAAGAGAAGTTTAATTCTCAACAACGGGAATTTGAAAACACAATTTGAACAATAAAGAGCTATTCGATAGACGGGGCTAACCATGAATTCTATAAATCACACTTTAAGCACAAATGACTTCAAAACAACTTTTAAAATGAAATCTAAGATTCGGGGAACACCCTATTTCCTCAAATATTTTATTTCAAGTGACTTAGAAAACATAAAAGATTCATTGATAATTGCAGTCATAGAAGAGGGAACACCTAACACATCTATGATTACAACTACAAAGACCTTTAAGACAACTGTTTAAGTAAGGACAAAGGGAAATATCATAATAGACCTCCTTGGCTTACTATAAGCAAAAATATTTCAAAGGGAGACTTCAATAACAACCTTTAAGTGGCAGCAAACAAGCAGGGAGAACCATAAATTATGCTGAAACCAACTTATTCGAACTATCATAGAAATAAAAAAGCATGAGGACTAAAGAGAGAGATTAAAGACTCTAAAATACCTCAGTGGAAGAAAACATGAAACAGTGAAGGATGAACAGGTCTAAGGTGCTTCCAGGAGTCATTTCATAGCCTAAAAATTTCAACCTACTATAGTAAGAAATTATGGAACAGAATGAAAACAAGAGAAAACATTAAACAGTTCAGAATACTTCACCGACAGCTAAGCTCATGGATCCAATGATAGAGCCTTTTCAGGAACAAGCATGCAACAACATCATCAAGGCTTCCAAGACTTCAGTTTCTTCTTCAACTTCAACAGACTATGTACAATTTCAGAGAGTTTCAGCATTACAACTAGTGATCAACCAACCAACCCCTCTCTCATCTTCTTCAGTAGTATTTATAGAAGAATGAGGAGGTGAGATCTGATAAAAGATCTCCGAAGATAATCAATACAGAATTAATGGCTTCTCGGCCTTTTGGGGGACTCAATGAAGAAGCTTACATAGGTGTCCTCTATATTAAATATTTTACATTAAGATTTAAGCTTAGTGGGAGCTCTTTTTGACTTTGAGGCTCTCTGTTATGTAACAGTCACTCTGTTGATATTTTTTACATTAAGTTCCTTGGCAGAAATAAATATGCGGCTGCGCTTGAGGAAAATATCTGATCTTGATCAATAACTTCAGTTTTTTTTTGAATGCTTTGAGGCGCAGGTGGCACTGTGGTAGCTGGGAGGGATCAATTTGCCTCAGATGTGGTGGTGGAGGCCTTGCTATCCGATAAACACTTTGATTTTATTTTAATTCTATTTTAATTTGGAGGATTAGGCTTTTGATAATCAATCTTAGCCGTAATCCCCAAATTATTTTCAATCTTATGTTATGCTGTGTTCTGTCTTCGACATTGATACTCTTTCAATTCATTTAACTATGTCTTTTTGATGTGCAGGCAACGCAGGGCTCGTATGGCATCAATGCCTCATGAAACACTGATGAAACGTGGAGTTTGAACCTTGTGAATAATTCCTTTTGATGAATCGAAGGTGGGAGAATCGTCATTCTCAGCCTTCGGCTTCTCTTTTGATATAATGGAAAACTAAAGAAAACCCTGCACAATACGAAAAATATTATAAAATCTTGTGTTATATAGGTTTTGCTGCTTCAGAGGGTGTAGGGAGAGAGCATGGCCATTTGATGGCATCATCCAATGGTCGAGATCTTTTTTGGGAGTTAAAAAAGGAAAGCGGGTGAAAAATAAGTCAGAACCATCGATCGCGGAATGATCGACGGTCATGATTGATCGGAAGTAAAGCGAAGGAGTCACTTTACGAAGAAATGGCAAAAATTTGATGGGATAAGGTTAAAAAACTTTGTTATGAGACAAAATGGTTAAAAATGGTGTTTGGGGTTTCAATATGATCGTGGGCCGTCGGATGAGATTGGCCCACAAGATCAACGGCTGAGGAGGCGCGTGAAAAACACATATGGAAAGAGGGAAAGTGGTTTCAAGGATGGAAACCACCGTTTTCATGTGAGGAAAAGGCGGGTAGGTGGTATTTCCCTTTGGAACGCAATACACATCCTCTCCTGACACATGTCATTAGAAAACCACCTATTTCACGTGGCCTTGGGAGAAATAAACTTTGCGCTGAAATTCACGTGACTTGGAATGAGGGCCGTTAGATCTGGCGCCTCAGATCTAACAGTGGAGAACGAGCGCGATCTTGGAAAGATGTGAGGGTGGAAGCAAAGGGAGTGGGAGTTTATCCCTCGAGCATATTTTGGGCATGATCACCATCCGATGAGATGGCCTCAGATCGGACGGTGCACGTCAATATCGCGCCGGGCCCATAGTCGACTTTTGATACGCAATGAGGGCGGTATCACCACACCGCTCAAGGCCACGTGTCGGCTGGTGGCGCTGATCGCCGTCGAACGGGGAAAACTTCCTTCCTCTTAAAAGTGGTGCGATAAAAACTACTCAGGTTTTCTTTTAATATACTGACAAGAAACATTTAAAACCCAAAAATTTAATACGAACAAAGGTTTTGTGTGTCGGGAGGGTTTTATATTTGTGATTTGGCTTGGTGCCCGCCTGCGGGGCCATAGTCTATATGGAAATCCATATGACCGGGGGGTTTATGGATGAAGGGCTAATCACAATCAGAGTGTTTAACATGGCAAAAAGACTTGTGTGCTCGTATTTTTACGATGCGATAAGCGCTTGGTTCCAGCACCAAGGCATATGTAGTGGAAATGGTTAAGGACTTAGCCCAAGGGGGCTTAAACCTTTACACAAAAATATTTATTTTTTATGAAGTTTTCAATGTTTTTCAATGGTTGTGAGGGTTTCGATAAGGCAAAGAAAGGGTCTTAAACCTTGTCAAAGGGGTTTTGATGAAGGGGAAAAGGGGAAAGACATGAAAATGGAGGATTTTTATGGGGAATAAAGGGGTAAAAATGAGGTTAGTTTTGGAAGTGGAAGGAGGGGAAAAATGATGATTTTGCAATAGTCTCTCATGAAATCAGCAGAATTCTAGAGTGTAAAATGGGCACAGTAGGGAAGATTTTAGACAGAGGCATGAGGCCTTTAAGAGTCTTCAAGAGCCAACAATTTTTGCAATAAAATTTGTTCCTTGAAGGCTCCAAAATGATTTAGCCACCTTTTGGTATAACAAATTTCATAGGTGGCTAACACAGGTCATCATCAACACCCTTGAAAAATTGAACATGATAGGCTCGTGGTCCTATCTAAGCTTGGAAGAAAATTTCAAAACTTGGTTACTCAACATCATGGAAGATTATTGTAAAGGTTTCCCATGCTTTCTAATCATCAACATTCAGTATATTAACAACACATTTTTCATGAGAAATGCTAACAAAGACCACACCTAATTGATAAAAAATAGTGTTGGAAGACAAGATTCATCCCAAACCACACAATAATGGATTTTGCAATTCCTCCACTCCCTCTTTGTATGTCCCTTTGAATTATTTGGATAGTGTAGCAGAAGTTATCCCACCTAGTCAGAATTGGGTGTGGTACTTTCCTCTCCTCTACCTTATAGAAAGTAGCAAGATATACCCAAAGTTAAGGCTCCAACAATCGAGTTGATTCCATTGCTCTTTGTACCCTTCTAGAAAATGAAATCCATCAAAAGAGTCAAATCCCTATAGATCACGTATCCAAAATCATGACCGACCGTCATACCTGGGTGACAAAACATCTACCTACATCCCATCCTACATGACATCATAGATTCCCCAAACCTGCTTGGACTAATTGCCCAGACACATTCTCAAGGAGCTAAACAACACAACACACAAGTTTTCAAAATAATCTTCAACCCATTTACAGATACTTAGGATATCGTACCTATCGATAGGATGGAGTATGACCAAATGATTATTCATGTCTAAGCTCAAAACAAACCAATGTATATTGATGCATGCACATTCCAATCATGACAATAAATTTCTAGATCTTCTCAATAGAAAAAACAAGTAATATTTTTTCTCTGTTCAATTTACAACATAAACACCAATTTCACCCATAATGTTAGGATAAATTGAATGATATGATAGAAAAGGTGGGAGGAGTATTTTTTGGTGTACTGAACAAGACTAGGGGATACACATGTACCATGGATGTATATAAGTGGGATGTCCAAGCATGGATTACTAAGATCTATAATCCATGCATTAGAGAATGATAAGGGGGATTAAGAGCTAATGTCATAGGGGCTAGGGGGCCTAGAGGGAAGGTATCAAGAGAAATTGAAAGGGGGGGGATCAAAATACATTATATTGGTGAGTCCATTAGAGAGTGACACCATGGTGATTAATGACACACATGGAGTATTTTGAGCTAGGCATCTTTTTTTCTAAAAAATTGTTTGGAGTGTCACTGAATTGTGAATTTAATCATGACTCCTAAATTATGTAGGAACTTTGTTTCTTTTGTTATATAGGCTAAGCTTTGAAAGGAGAATATAGGGTTTGTAGGGTCTTAGGGTAAAATAAGCATGAATTTATAGCTCTTTGATATACTAAATGAAGATTTGTGTAGCTTGCGAGGTACTCTAAGCCCGAGGGTTCAGGGCTTGGAGGGAAAAGCACCACAAGGGAAGCTTGTGGGCTTGGAACCCAAATGTGAGGTTTTTCACCTATCAATGTTTGGGCCAAAACCGTGATGATAAATCAATAGGTGATGGATGAGGGTGATAGTTATCGATGAGAAGATTCCAATGCAATGAGAATCATCTGATTCCGTGTTTTCATTAGGGAGAAATAAATTTTCGAAGTTGACAGATTAATTATTGGTTGTCCAGTCATGGTGCCTTGATGTAAATCACTCCAATAGATGTGTGTCTTCATGATTCTTGGAGCCCCTTTATTGGTTATAAATAAAGGTTGAAAGCAAGTGTTTTTATCATCCATTTTTTTAGCAACACTCATACAAAGGAGATCTTAGCCTCATGAGGTCGAGTCGAAAAGGACTTGGGCTCAGGAGAAAACTGCTATGCAATGGGGAGATTGAGTTGCCATAGGAGTGAAAATAATTCAGGAAATCGGTTTTTTGCAACAGTGCTGTTTCAAGGTCGAGTTGATGGGAATTCAAGGACGAGGAAAGAAGAAGCATGGAAGTGTTGTTTGTGTAGTGTTTGAAGGAGGTGGAAGGCCTACAACTATTGCTGGCTGTCTAGCCGAGACCGTAGCCACTAGCGAAGAACATGCAGCATAAGAATATATTGGGACACTATAGGTGTGGAGAAGCGATTCTTGAGGACTACAACCCTTGAAGAGTTTGGGGTTGTCGCCAAAGATGGAGGGTTAAGCATTGCATTGTACCCTAACCAAAATTGGCAGAGCAACAAACTAACAATGTGGACAAATAAATGTTTATGGAGATGTGTTGGATCAAAGTAGTTTGATTGGATTGGATTAAGGACTTTTGCAATGTGGGAGCATGTTGGAGGATTGATTGGGTGATCGAGAGCCTCTTTAGGTGAATCTTCTTTGTAGATTTTGAACATGATGTATTCAAAGATATCGCAGAAAGTTATGAGAATATGTTAGCATTGGTTTCTCCAGTATTTAACTTTTCTTGCCTAGAGATTATCAAAGGTCAAGTCAACTCATCATCAATTTGAATAAGAAAAGGATTGAATTGAAAAAGGCCAAAAAAGGAGTTAGTGATCCTATAGACTATTTTTAATCTCGTGGATGTTAAAATTTCATTTCATTTCATAATTAAAACCAACTTGTTCAATGGTCTATATCTTCCAGCATTTCCATGCCATTGTTTGTTTAAAAAGTCTTATTTTTTCATAGGTTATTGACATTACATCGAAGGCATTCCTCTAGGGGCTTTGTATAGGTAGATTTGGCCAATCAGATACTTCGATTTTCATTCTCCTTCCTCGAATCAAAATTTTTACCATGTGCAAGATCTCACGTCTACCACGTGAAAATGATTTCATGATCCCCTCGTTTTCTCTTCCGATGGAAGATATCTCGAGAGATTATCATCTCGACACGCAATTCTTTCTCCAATTCCAATAGGATTGTGATTGTGAAAAACCGCCTTACTGGGTGGGTTCAAACTAGCGAAAAAACATAAAGTCCATGCCTACGGTTTCATTTGCATCAACACCTATTTCTCAGCGATATGGGCGAAGGGGACTCAAATTTTGGAATGCATTGTATCATACAACTAGTGCTTCTAAGATATATTTATTAATTCCATATTTGGATGTAAAGAAGAAGGTCTAGCATTGATGACAAGAAATCTCATGAACAATTTTTTCAGCCTGGAATCTTAATTCATGGATGACAAAAAATACGCCGAGAACATTACAGTGAGTATCCTTTGTTTACCATTAGTCGTCTTCCTCCTCAATCAATTTTGACGACTAATAAGGGTAATTCAAAAGTTAGAAGTTGCTTGATATGGCTGGACGACCAAGCTCCAAATTCATTTTTTTTATGTTTCTTTTGGTACAACATGTTCCCTATCATGCCAACAAATCCAAGAATTGGCTCGAGGGCTTACTAGTAGTTTCTTAACGCACTGCATGTGGAGTTTGACTTTGGAGAGAATCAACATGGGTGTTCACATGGTGGCTTGGCCGCAAAATTCAGACCAATTTTCCAACTTGATACCGGTGGTGAAGGAGTCAAGGTAAAAGTTGTTAGACTCTAATTTCATGATCACTAGGTGACCGGGTTATTCCCATCATATTTTTCATAATGAAAATAATATACCATAACTCTGTCATTTATTTTTCAAGAAAAATGGGAATCTTGACCTGCTGAAAGAGTTTCAAAGAATTTACATGTTTTCAATGGGAAGATAAGGAAAAATGTTGTTGATAAGAAAAGGAAGACAAAGCAACAACACTTGAAATTATCATTAAGGGAAAGTTAGACTGCTGTCAATGCGTAGTAACTATCAAGGGAAAAAAGGTAGCAAAGAGTGTAAAAGCAACATTAGATCATTAGTGAAGATAAAGGAAATAGGAAGGCTAAGGGCAGAAACAAGAATAGGCAGTAGTTGTGGAAGGTGGGGTGACATCATGAACAACTAAGAAACAAACAGCAAACTATTAAGCGGAAAACCACAAGCATAGACAAAGAGGACTCGTTGATCCTATATCCTATTAACGATTTAAGATTAACTAATCACATCGGCATGTTGTGTAAAGATATAACAAGCAGAAAGTTAAATATGCCAAAGTGTGATGTATGATGGTAGTGGGACCCGCCCACCCGCCACACCTCTCATTCCATTTCCTTGAAAATTACTAAAACTCACTTTTCCATTTTTCTCGCTAATTTCTTCATTTAATTTATTTTTTACCCCTTTTATATCATTGTTTTCTTCTTCCACTTCTTCCTCCCATCTCCCTCAATTGCGATTAAAGGGGCCAAAATTTCCCCCACACGTTACCCGTTTCCCCCGTCCACATCACATTTGGAACATTACCACTCACCATTTAGGCGCTCGCAATGTATTTATTTTAATTACGTGGCATTTTTCCCCACTACAGTTAAAATTTTGCACTTCACTTCTCGCATTTTGAAATACATAACACATATCATATAAAACATCATAAACTTTACCTTACTACAAAATATTTCCAACTTGCGATCCCAATGTAGGTGGGTCCCTCTCCCCGCACTTTTGTAAGTTTTGGATTTCAACCCCCGCCACTTATAACATGAAGTTAAGATCTATGATGTGCGATGCAGTTAGCCCCACTTTCCCCTGCCAAGTCACTTACCTCATCCCCACGCTTCACACTTCACATCCTTTAAAGTTTACCTCTATTCTTTAGTGTTAAGAGTTACTATCTGCGGGCAACGGTCAGGTACCACCTTCCTCCACATCACTCCGCCCTCCCCGTACTTCACATTTCACATCCTATAGAGTTTAGCACCCACTGCTTATAACAAAAACATTAAGTTTTGTGATCTGCGGGCTGCGATCCTACGACCGACCTACCATGTCGACTTCTGGTTTCCCCGCATTGCATCACCGAAGCCCATTTTCTTATAATCTAAACTCAAAAACATGCAATATGAGATTTCTTATGGATGCGATAAGGTTCATAACTGAAACCTAAACATTTTTAGGTCTAGGTAAATGAGTTGTTTATGATATTTCATGCAGAAAGGATCAATTTAGGTCCCACATGTGTGCCACGTCATTCCACCTCTAATCACCCTGCACCTCTCTTCCTTCTATGCTCCTCTTCTCTACATCCAAAGGTCTCAATGCTTTTTCTTTAGACTCTCTCTCGTCTTTGGAACGAAACGACAAGTTGGGGGGGGGGGTGGGGGAATGGGGCAGACACCATTACCACCACTCTCCATGTGTCGAACTCCTCACCCCCCCCGCACCCCCCCCCCCCTCTATATTACTTTCTTACCACTTAAGGCCCTCTAAAAGTTGTTTCTTCGTTGTCTCATTCCATCCACGTCCACCAATCGGTTATCCCTCCACGATCGTGACATAAGTTTTGTGCACCATTTATGAGGAAATAAAGCCAAACACGAGAAAGACCTGTGTCGTACCTAAATAAGGCAAAAGACAAGGTGAGATTAAACGCTGCCACAAAAAAAAAAAGAAGCAGTAAAAGGGTTGAGTCGGGCATTGATGTAGAGATATAACAACAAATATTGAAGGGGTAGCAAAGCACATTAGCACCAACATCAATAAATGAAAGTAGCCATCATCAGCATCTGCCTCCATCACTCAACTAATATTTTGAAAAGAAGGACCAGTATGTCGAGCCATCAATGCGTTTAGATCCATAAAGAGCTGCTCAAAAATAATTTTTACAAGTGATATGTTGTCGAGATATTTCTCAACCTTGCGTGGCCATGCCCTCGTTTAATTTCATTTTGTAATAAATGAATTTCAATTCAAGCATAATAGTGCAAACGACTCAAGTTTTAGTTAAAATGTTGCTCGAATTTTCATTATCAAGGGTGAACCTACAGGACTCTTTTGTTGTAAGATCATCATTATATTGGAGCATTGTAACTATTTTGAGCTGGGAATCAAATCCACACAAAGAGACCGTCCACAAGATTCATGAGATATGTTAATGGTGATGTTCTTTCCTCTATGTTAATTTTTTCCTTTGCCTTTTCATGTTGTGCACCAATTTCTCTGATTACAAAACAAAAGTTTTAGATTAAGATTTTCTGAGAGAGCACCTTAATTTTGTCGTTTTTACATTTTAATGTTTTCCTTCGAAGTATAATTAAATAATTCTTTAACCCATTAGCTGTTATTGAACCACTTATTTCTTTCATCTCAGACCATACTGCGTAAGATCCAAAATACCGCATAGTTAGCTTTCCCTGTGAATGCCCCCTTGAAAAATTTTTAAGCACAATTCAGCCTCTTATTGCTCCATAGCCCAATGGATTAAGCTTCACAGCTCTATCTTTCCAACAACCCAACCAATCAAAACCAACATTTCTCGTAATCTTTATAACTAGCTTAGTATCAAAAATTATAATCATCAAGCTAAATCATAAATCCTAAAGAAAAGAGCGAGCCCTCTCTAAGTCTAGGAAGGCTATGTCCTGGACTCCAAATTGGTTTGATGTTGTTCTCTGTCTTTCGTTCTTGCCAATATTTTAAAATAAAAAGGGTTAACATAATGGCGACCATACTGGGGAATGAGTTATTGAAAAAGCTTAATATTTCAACTCAGAAACCCTATTCAAAATATTGTATGATTCAATTATGTTCCAAGATTGGTATCTAGTTGTTGATGGTGGAAAACAACTAGACACAATAAATTTGAAATCATCCACCTGGCAACTCCACAGTCTTCAGTTGACCTAAATACTCCACTAGTAGAAGAATCCATATTGGTTGTGAATATATAGTGACGCCACTCTCCGACTGATTGAAAATATGGATCCAAGAACACAACATAGGTCCTGCCCAATGAAAAGACATCACATACACCGGATTCCCACATAAAATTCCTTAGGTAAATCTACAAAGAAAACCTTCCTATTTTTTAAGATGAGAATGTGTATGATGCTTCATTACATCTCATTAAATTTCACATACATTCATGGAAGATGAAGGTCGAATGGCATGAGGATTTCCTCATGAAGATTTTTATGGAAACATTAGAAGGGAAAGCGAGGGAATGGTATGAAGTTTTGAAACCTGGTAGTTTGTTTTCTTTAAAATATTTCCACAAGGTATTTTATCAGCATTATAAATAATATTCTCCATCTTTATCATTAGCTGAAAATTGTTCTGATCAACTGATTTATCTTACACACACTTTGTAAATATTGATGAGGATTTAGGAAATTGGTATCCTAAGGACTTTAGAAGAAATTCATGAATTTCATCCTCAATTTTACTGTCATGACTATCAAGAGAAGTTAGTTGAGAAGGAAAGCAATCGAGAAATGAAATAAGATCCACAAGATATCTCTGTGGGGACAAATGATAATTCATCTGCTCTTTTGTGTGAGGCTAAAGAAGACATTCAACCTCATGATCAGTCTTCACAAGAGAGAGAATTTTTTTTTGTTCAATCCAAATAAAACAAAAAACTCCCTCCTTTAACTGAAGAAGAAATCAATTATATCCTAAGCATGCAACCAACCTCTAAATTTTTATGTAATGAAGAGATTATGTCTATTTGTTCTAATGCTGATTTATGTACTAAAGCATTTCCTCATGAAGAAATAGAAGAACAGATTGATACTAATGTTGTTCTACCTTCTCAAGAAGGCTTATTGCCGTAAAAGTTCTCCTATTAATCAGAATGATGGCCTCCAATGACCAACCAAGTCAATCAAGACATACTGTGTTGGTCAGAGAAATACTCATAGTGTTATATAATGAGGATGCCATGTCGTATGACCACAATGGTCATGTAGATATCCTCTTTCGGTAATAACTTCTAGCATGACAAAGTGGAACAAGGAGCAGACCTAGATGAAGTTCCGTTATTTAAATCCTCAAAGACCTCGTGTATTGTTCCAAGATTCTTTGTTGGTTTCTTTTAGAATCATCTAAAGAAGGGGTATGCCAAGTTGTGAATGGTTTGTTGTAGAGTGCCTAGAAAATATAATTCTGGAGCACCGTTCAAAGGCAAGTAAGATGGGAGGACCTTTTTTTCCTGCACCCTACTCAAAAAGGTGAACAGAACCAATCATGTAGTCATTTAATTTATTGTTTGCATTGGAGAAAATGAGGTTCACTTAGTGTATATATATCTCCAAGTCGGATTAGGCAGGTAGATGAAAATAAGCTTAGCACTCGAGCATCTTTCAAATTTTAATTAGATTTCTTCTAGTTTTAGATCAAGTATGTGCGACTACTTATGCAGAGAATGTTGACTTTAGCTTGAAGGTTTCAACCACATGTTGTAGTGTATCAAAGGTAGGAAGTTGGTATCGAACACAAGTCTATCATGTTTCAAGCTACCTCTCGAAGGAGCTGCCATCCCTGGATGAAGCCACTGTTAGACTCCTGTATTTCACAGTATCACTAGGTGACTAATTATTTTAGCATATGTTTCATAATGAAAATAATATTCCATGGCTATCATTTATTTTCAAGAAAAATGGGAAATCATGATTGTTAAGATATTCAAAAGAATCTATGTGCCTTTTAGTTCAATAGAAGGGGAAAGTATTTATAATAGCATGAATACAAAGTAAAGAAGACTTTAAATTATCATTACGGGAAAGAGCAGATCAAGCAATAATGCAGTAAGAAAAGCATATCAAAGGATACAAAGGCAGCAGAGAGGCAAGAAGAAACATTAGATCATTATGAATACAAAGGTGTTGGGGAATCAATTAAGGCAGAAAAAACAAGCAAAGCCAGAGTTATGAACACGGGGAAAGTATTGTATGAACAACTACGAAATGAACGGGCGTAACCAAAAGTGGCAAACCACAGCAAGGGAGAAATGAGGACCATTGATCCAAGCATCTGTCAATGACAAAGATTAAAATCTCAATCATAGATCGCAAGTGTTGCAAGATAGGTGCAAAGGGTTAAAGTTAAAATATGTCGAAGTGTGATGTGTAATGGTCATGGGACCCAGCCACCCACCACACTTCCTTTCATTTCATCTCCCTTTAAAATCTCTAAAACCTTACCTTTTCTACTTTTCTGCTTCATTTCTCTTATTTACCTTTTTTCACCGCTATATCATTGTTTCTCCTGTTCTTTTCCCATCTCCCAGATTGCGATTAAAGTGTGCCAGTACCCCTGACAGGTCATTGTAATGTCCCAAGTTTCTCTGCTTTTATTAGAAATTTGAACAATCCTAAAGGCTAAAGTAGACCCAAAGGAAAAAATTTATTGTCGACATATTTTATTATTTTAATTTAATAAAATGAAAATGGAATTAATTGTGCAAAGACTAGAGTATAATTAGAGACCAGGAATCCAAATCCAAGAGGATGGATAAGGTTCCCAGGACTTTCCCAGTTCTCCAAAAATCCTTGGAGAAAATAAATTAAATATTGAATTTTAGATTGGAAGATAAAAATATAAAAAGATACCCTAGTAAAGAGGAAATTTACTGGGAAGAGGTGGAATAAATCTAGAAAGAGGAAAAACCTAGTTTTAAAGTAATTTTGTGGTAGAAACAAAATGAAACACTAGGCAAAAAGGAAAAAAACATACTAATTAAATGGATGTAGTTATGGAAATAAATTGATGGGAAAGAAAGCTTAAATAAGAAAATTTTGGGTAGACAAGAGGTTGTCTACTGCTCGAAGATTTGATCTCTGCTAAGGGGGAGATGTGGAGAAAGAGCTCATAGGTTGGGTGGAAAATATTCTACCATAGTTGATATGCACAAATAAATTAATTTTGAATTGTATGTGTGTTATTATAGTGAAGTAAATTAGTGGTGAAGGATTTGCTAGATCTGTTTAGGATTATATTCTGTATATGAAAATAATGTAAAAAATTCTAAGTTGTCGTGAACAGTTAGATCTGGCATTTAAGAGAATAGTCTATCATAAATATAACATAAATCAGGATATTGCATAGATAATTATCTGAAGAGCACCAACTCTCAGAATGTCTAAACCCTTATGTAGGTTTAAATATGAGGTTAGGTGAATTATCAGAATTGGTTATGCATAATATAAATACCATAGTAATATTTTTCTAACCATGAAATTCTATAAATAAATTAGTACAAAATGAAAAAAAAGTATGCCTGATAGTTAACGTGAATTTAGAACATTCCAAAAAATCTTCTACTATGGTAGAAATTGAATATCTGGACACTCTAACTAAGACATAATACTATGTACATTTTATGAGGACCAAAATTATTAGTCATAGAAATTGAAACACATATTTGTAAAATGTATCATATGGAATGGAAACAACAATCACAATATGATAAAAGAGTAATATTGAAATATTAATGAATATATAAACTCAATGGATTATATCCATATATACATTATCCAATTCAAAACTATGTCCAATTAATATAATAAAAATTGGGAACTTTTTTGTCCAGCAACAAAAAGTGTGAATATCGTGAAAATATGCAGGTATTATAATGGTGGTAAATCCTTATGGGTTATATTAGACCAAACCTAAAGAAAAGTCATGTCGTGGACGAACATGTAACTTAAAGGGGCAAGCAATCAAGCTATTTAGGTTTAGGTTACCTATAGAACAATTCAAGAAATCAATGACATGAATCACAAACAATAAATTAAAGTGAAAGAAATAAAATAAAAAAGGGTAAGGATCACTTTAATAACTATAGAGAATGAAATCTGAAACAAAAAAGAGTGTTGTTGGTAAAGGAATAGTACGTGAAGAATTAAATAATCGTGAATTTAATTAACCAAGCTGATTTCACTAATACCCTTATTATGTATTAACAAGTCAATGCTGAAATAGGCGGAATTGTAGAAATCATGGACAATTAAGAGAACCAAAGTTATTAGTCCTATCTGCAATTAATTGAAATTCAACCAAGAAAATACCTAATGAAAGCGTTTGAACAACAGAATCATTGTATAAACTAATCGAACATAAAACGACATGATTATTAACTAATGTTAATGAGCCCTATGAGAATTCCGAAGGAACGATATTTTTAGTTAAAAATAAGATACAAATTCTTATTACGAAAATTTAACGTGTTTTCTAACACATTAAAACACAAAAAAAACGAAGGAAAAGGATTTTTTTGGCCACACCGAGGTGTCGAGAAATGTCGAAGATACTAGAGTCAGCCTGAAATTAGACAAAACTGAACGGTATCAAAGAGGAGAAATAACATGAGGAAGAAACAGAAGAACTACTCGTAGATTATGGGAGAATGGCCATATGGGGAGAAAAACCTAGAACTTCCACGAATGTGGAAATGAGAATGCAAATTTCTTCCACCTACATTTTTACCAAAACCACGTTAGGAATTCACTGAAGAACTGAAATGAATTAAGACAAAAATGGAACCGTACTAGTACAAATTTTGCAAACTAAATGGGAAATTCTCCAAACCAACGAGTGAAAAGAAAAATTACCCAAGAAATTCAAAGCAGAGATAATGACCCATAAGAGCTACAAAGACAAAGTGGATGCCTGGGAGAATTTTTTTACGTACTTTGGTACAACCAATACCCTTACACGAGGAAGTATCGAGGAAGAACGTAGAACTTCGGGGATAAAAATCTCACTGTAACATAACATCGCAAATTAAATTTGACACAGATTAATCAATGAATAATGTAACGAAAACCAAATGAGGAACACCAAGACATGTAAGTTAAATTCACAACATGTCAATTTAAAAACCAGATGGTGAATGTGTATTACCTGAGGAAGCTGAAGAGGGTTACGAATGTAACCCTAGCTTGTCGCTGCAAAAGGAATTCTCCTCTCAGGATGAAACAAAATCTTTGTGGAGTCGAGAGAAAAATTCATAGAAAAAAGACGAAATGCATAACAGAGACAGAGTTCGAAAATATAGACACAACAAATGAAAAGAAATAAAAAACCTAAACCTAAATACAATGAGATTGCCATTGTCCATGTGGAGGAGATATGAGGCTAGAGAATTTCACGAGTATCGGGAGGTTTCAAACACCAAGGGAACGAGCCATGTGACTATGGTACTGTGTATTCAAAGAAATATTATCCCGGGACCAAAATAAGATCTAGAAAGTTGATGTAACATCATATGGAGACAGGGTCGCATTAACATCTTCGTAATTTCCAAATCATTGCATATCTAGTGACCTGACTATAGTCACAGACGTGGAGAATGAATAAGAGTAGTTAACGTAGGTTAGTGAAATATAATATCACTTAGATATAATTTGATATTTCCATAATGATAGTGTGGAAGGACCCCTTAACATGTGGACATGTAAATACAAAATTGTCAAATTGAACGAAGGTTCATATGTAAGTATAACTATATGTCAAAGGGAGTAAGTGGAAGCTCCATAGAAGGTAAAATATAACCTTCATAAAGGTAAGGTTGATTCATAAAGTTGAAAAGTGTGGTAGTAATAATTATGTGGTGATGGATACACCTAGCATGAGTGTCAATCTCAAGGGTAAGTTAGATTATATAGACATATATCTTTATCAAAAAAGATATAGGTGAAATGATATAAGTAGGTGTATTATAACACCTTATGTAAGGTATGAAATATAAATAACAAAATGAATGGGGTGGGAGGTTGAGTGTGGATAGAGTTAGGAAAGAGGTAATATAGGGAGAAATTATAATGTAAGTGTTAAGGGTGGGACCATAACTAATAATTTACCATTTTCCATTGGAATAAAATGGGTTAGTTAATTGACAGAAAAAAAACTCATTGGAAGTTTGTAATTGGATTATAGTGTCAAAGAGTATATGTCAAGGGAAATAAAAATCTTGACATTAGGTGATGATAGAAGGTGCATAAATCTCTATATCATGATCGAAGGATACAAGGAGTAAAATATCAGCAACAATAAGTATTGAATGAGAATCTGACAATTAATTTGGTTAAAGTACAACATCTAAAATGTCTGTCAGACAATATTCTTCAAAGTGTGACGAATCATAGTAATTCTATTGTGTGTGAATGGTATGAATTCCATAAATAGAAGAAAAAAAATTGTTGGAATCGGAGTTGTTACAAATGCTATCAGAGCCCATGTTAAAACACTGGGCCTAAACATGTGCTCACACCAGAAAATAAAATCCAAGAATTTTGTTGCTATAAATTGTTTTTTTTGAAAAATATACACTAATATTTATTTTTGTGTACAATGAATTAGTGCAGAACCATACAACTGAAACCATGAGTGAAGGGGATAAAATGTATGTAGATCTGGGTGGTGTAGAAAATCCACCAGATCCAAATTCTCTGTTGTTGGCCATGATACATCAAATGGAAAGAGAAATGGTGCAACTAAAAACTCACAATGAAATATTATCTCTAGCCATCGAAGAGAAAGAAAGGTTAATCATAGAATTGACCTCCAAGAATAGTCACGAAGGTGAAGGTTATGGAAAAAAGAGAAAGGAAATTGAAAACCACTCAGAAGGATCTGAAGATGGTGAAACTTTTAGACATAAGTCTAGAAATAAAAATTAATTGCAAGGAAAATTATGAAAAATAAAACCTCCCTCTTATGATGGTGAGAAGGAGGAAGATGCAGAAGCTTGGCTTCTAAACATGGTAAAATAATTCCAATTTTATGAGTATGGAAGTAAATTAAAAGCCAGTTTGTCTATTTACTAATTACAAGGTAAGGCCACCTTGTGGTGGGAGGAAACCAAAATGGTGCATGTGATAGATGAGAAAGCTGTCACTTGGGAGATTCCCAAATTAAATTTTAAAATAGATATCTGAATGAACGATACTATGATGATAAAGCCAAAGAGTTTCATGAGCTTAGGTTGGGACAAATTACCATTGATGATTTTGTTACCAAATTTACCAACCTGCTTCACTATGTACCTTATATAAGAGAAGAGAAGGCAAAGGTACAAATATTTTTAAACTGTTTGCCTACTATTTACAAGGAGAGATAGAATTTGATAATCCCAAGACAATGGATGAAGTTGTGCACAAGGTAAGACTATGTTATCAGCAGTCCAAAGGCAGAAATAAACAAGTGAAAAACTGACAGAACAAAAAAAATGGTGACTAGTGGAAAAAGAGTAAAACCAACATACTTAAATAACTTTGGGAAAAATCACCAAAGGAATAAGTTTAACAAAACTGGAGAAAAACAACTATCCCAATCACAAACAAGATCTAAACAAATGGATGGAAACAGTAAAAGAGATGGAACTGTAAAAATGAGGGAGCCACTAAAGTGTTGGGGTTGTGAAGAACCTCATTTTCTACGAGATTGTCCTCACCAAACCATTCAAAACATACAAGTGTTGAGAGAGGAAACTATTGTAAATGACATGGCAAGAAACATTCCCAGAAGCAGTGCTGCACTAGAAGATCGTCAAGTTGAACACCAATCAACCATGGTCGAAAAAGAAGGTATGATTGTTGAACAACATGTTTCTATTTTGATAGATCAAGGTGCAAATTTAAGTTATATAAGTCCTCAGATTGTGTAAAAGAGAAATTTTAAGTCAAATTTTTTTTAGCAAGCTTGGTTAGTTCAGTTAGCTATAGGAACAAAAATAAAAGTGACCCATAAGTTACCAAAGACTGATGTAAATTTAAATGGGTATGAAACTGAACTAAATTTGAATATTTTTCCTCTAGGTTCCTATGATGTGTTGGTAGGAATGGACTGGTTAGAAAAATAGAAAACCATACTAAATTGTTTAGATAAAACAATACACTATATAGACAGTGAGGGAAAACCAATGATAGTGAAAGGGAAGCCCAAACCTATATCAGTGAGATAGATTTCACCACTTCAGTTGAAAAGGACAACAAGAAAAGGCTACCAAGTGTATGTTGTATATGTGGAAGAATTGGGACAACAAACTAAAAAAAAAACTTGTAGCAAACTTACCAGTCATCAGAGAATTTAAGGATGCATTTCCAGATGAAATTCCTCATTTACCCCCTAAAAGAGAAATTGATTTTTCAATTGAGTTAATACCAGGAGCCACACTAGTCTCTACGGCCCCATATAGAATGAGTACCCCCAAGTTGTTAAAGTTAAAACCATAGCTACAAGAGTTGTTGGGCAGAGGCTATATAAGACAAAGTGCATCCCCATGGGGAGCACCGTTACTGTTTGTCAAAAATAAAGATGATACATTCAAAATGTGTATAGGCTACCGACAACTGAACAGACTAACAATCAAGAATAGATATCCTCTACCCAGGATAGATGATTTAATTGATCAAGCGAAAGGAGCCACAGTCTTTTCAAAAATTGATTTAAGGAAAGGTTATCATCAACTAGGAATTAAAGATGAAGACATAGATAAAACTGCATTCAGAACTAGATACAGACACTATGAGTTTTTAGTTCTACCTTTTTGGTTGAGTAATGCACATACTACCTTTATGTTCCTAATAAACAGTGTCTTAAGTAAATATCTAGACAAATTTGTTCTAGTATTTATTGATGACATTCTGATATATTCTAAGAATGAAGCTGAACATGCAAAACATCTCAGTATTGTCTTACAAACACTTAGAGAACACAAGTTGTATGCTAAACTTAGAAAATGTGAATTTTATAAAGATAAAATTCAGTAGTTAGGCCATATAATTTCAGAAAAAAGATTAGCAGTGGACTCAGAAAAGATACAAGCTATCATGGATTGGCCTGTGCCTACTAATGTTTCCTCCATAAGATCTTTCATGGGAATTGCATGACACTATAGGATATTTGTAGAAATATTTTCAGCCTTAGCATATCCTATCACCTCTCTATAGAAGAAAGGAGTAAATTTTGAGTGGATAGAAAAATGCCAACATAGTTTTGAACAGTTAAAACTTAAGTTCACAACTGCTCCAATTCTAAAGATTTTTTATCCAAATCAAGAATTTATAATATGTACATATTCTTGTGAAGAGGGATTAGGAGGAGTGTTACTGCAAGAAAAATCAGTCATAGCATATGAGACAAGAAAATTAAAGAAACATGAACAGAATTATAGTGTGTATGACTTAGAATTAGCTGCTATAATACATGCTTTGAAGATGTGGAGACATTATCTGTTAGGGAAAATTTTGTATTAATGACAGATCACATCAATTTGAAGTACTTTTTCACACAACCTAATTTAAATGCTAGCTAAGCTAAATGGTTGTCCTTCCTTAGTGAATTTGACATGGAGATCAAACATATCAAGGGGAAGGAAAAGAATATTGCCAATGCTTTAAGTAGGAATGCTTGTAAAAATTTGAATAGTGTTGGGAGTAATGCAAACTTTGATATTTAAGGATTGATCCAAGAAGTAATGAGACAAGACCCAAACTATGAAAAACTCCAAGAAAAATTGGAGAAAAATGAGATAGTGGGATATACTCAAAACCAGAAGTGGTTGATTTGTTACAAAAATAGATTATACATCCCCAATGTGAACTCATCAAAATGTGAAATTCTAGATGAATATCATAAAAGACCCTATGCAGAACATCCAGGGTATCAGAAATTGATTTCAGCCTTAAGAAAAAATATGTTCTGGCCAGGTATGAAAAAGGATGTGGCTAATTATTTAGCTAGATGTTTGGAATGTTAGCAAGTAAAGGTAGAGCATTAGCATCCAGCAGGACTGCTGAATCCTTTACCCATCCCATAATGGAAGTGGGAAACCATTTCTATAGACTTTATAACTGGATTGCCAAGAATTAAATACCAACATGATTCTATCATGGTAGTTGTTGACACATTGACAAAAACTGCACACTTCTTACCGGTACAATCTACTTTTGGTACAACTCAAGTAGCTAATGTATTTATGAAAAATATTGTAAAGTTGCATGGTATTCCTAAAATGATCATAACAAACAGAGATCCAAAGTTTACTTCAGCTTTTTGGAAGACTCTGTTTGGGGGAATGGGTACCAAATTGAACTTTAGTACCGCATACCATCCCCAAACTAATGGAAAAACTGAAAGAACAAACCATATTTTAGAAGACATGCTGAGAATGTATGTGATGGATAGACCAACAAAGTGGGAAGACTTTCTGCATTTGGTCGATTTTTCCTATAATAATAGTTACCAAGCCTCAATCAAGATGAGTCCTTTTGATGCATTATATGGCAGAAAGTGCCATACACCCCTAAGTTGGAGTCAACCAGAGGATAAGTTAATACTTGGACCTGATGCATTGCAGAAAATGGAAAGGAATGTAAAGAAAATTCAGCAAAATATAAGACAGCACAAAACAGGCAGAAAATCTATGCAGATAAAAATAGAATTCATAGAGAATTCAATGTGTGCGATCATGTCTACTTGAGGATTAAGCCCAAAAAGAGTACTTTGTACACGGGCAGTTGTGAAAAATTAGCACCATGCTACTGTGGCCCTTTTGAAGTACTGGAAAGAGTGGGACCAGTAGCATACACGTTGGCTTTACCTAGTCACATTAAGGTTCATGATGTTTTTCGTGTTTCCTTATTAAAAAAGTATGTACATGATCCTACTCATGTTATTGATTGGAATGTGATACAGGTGGAATCAGAAGGGGAATTTCTTCCGGAGCTACTTCCAATCCTAGCACGGGAATAAATTGAGCTTCAAAACATAACAGTGGTCAGGGTGAAGGTGCAGTGGAGGCACTTTTCTCCCAAAGAAGCTACTTTGGAGTGAGAGGAAGATATGAAGGAAAAATATCCATCACTGTTTGAAAAGTGAATTTTATATTTTGTCTTTGTGACACCGAGGACAGTGTTTTGTTTTAGAGGGGGAATATTAGACAGTTGAACAGTCCTGAAGGGTAAAGTCGACCCAAAGGAAAACATTTATTGTGGACATATTTTATTATTTTAATTTAATAAAATGAAAATGGAATTAATTGGGCAAAGACTAGAGTATAATTAGAGATCAGGAATCCAAATCCATGAGAATGGATAAGGTTCCCAAGACTTTCCCAGTTCTTTAAAAATCCTTGGAGAAAATAAATTAAATATTGAATTTTAGATTGGAAGATAAAAATCTAAAAATATACCCCAATAAAGAGGAAAGCTACTAGGAAGAGCTGGAATAAAACTAGAAAGAGGAAAAATCTAGTTTTAAAGTACTTTTGTGGAAGAAATAAAAGGAAAGCCTAAGCAAAAGAGAAAACAACATCCTGATTAACTGGATGCAGTTATGGAAACAAGATTATGGGAAATCAAGCTTAAATAAGAAAATTATGGGTAGACAAGAGGTTGTCTACTGTTGGAATATTTTATCTTTTCTCGGGGGGAGCTGTGGAGAAAGAGCTCATAGGATGGGTGGAAAATAGTCTACGATAATTGGTATGCATAAATTAATTCATTTTGAATTATATGTGTGTTATTATAGTGAATTTAGTTAGTGGTGAAGGATTTTTTAGATCTGTTTGGGATTATATTTTGTATATGAAAATAATGTAAAAAATTATAAGTTGTTGTGAACAGTTAGATATGTGCATTTAACAAAATAGTCTATAATAAATATAACATAAATCTGTATTGTTGCATAAATAATTATTTGAAGAGCACCAAATATCATAATGTCTAAACCCTTATGTAGGTTTAAATCTGAGGTTAGGTGAATTACCATAATTGGTTATGCAGAATATAAATACCTTAGTAATATTTTAATAACCATGAAATTCTGTAAATAAACTAGTTTAGAATGAAAAACAAGTATGTTTGATAATTAATTTGAATTTAGAACATTCCAACAAATATTATACTAGGACAGGACCAACCAACCTGAAAAGGAAAAGTCCAATGTTAGGACTGGACATGTAAATTGCTAGCAGAAGCGGTCAAGCCATTTAGGTCTTTGGAGGTTACCTGTACAGAACATAAATCAAGAAATTAGTTCTAGAGCATGAATTGCAAACAATAAAATTAAAGTGAAAGTATACACAATAAAAAAGTGTAAGGGACAATTACCTTACTAATAGTTAGGGAGAATTCAAGCTCAAATAAAAAGAGAAAGTTAAGTCAGTAAAGGGAAGAATATGTAGAATTAAACAATCAGAAAGAATTTAATTAAATTCAAGCCAGTTCTTACCTTAACACCCTCGATGGATTAACGAGTCAAAGTTGAAATAGGCGGAATTGTAGGAAATCCTGTACAAATTAAGAGAAGAAAAGGTATATATTAATCTTTCTATGCAATTAATTGAAATTCAACCAAGAAAAATACCTACACACGAAAGGGTTTAAAAAATGAGAATCATTGTCTAAACCAATCATAATTATAAAATCTATATGATTATTAACTAATGGGCACAGTAGAGCTCTATGAGAATTCTGGAAGGGAAATCAAGATTTCTTAGTTAAAAATAACATACAAATTCTTATTACGGAAAATTTAATGCGTTTTCTAAATAATACTTAAAACGCTAAAACAAAAATTGTGAAGGGAAAATAAATTATTTCATCACACTGGAGGTGTCGATGAAATGCCGAAGATACTAGAGCTAGCCCAGAAATTAAACTAAAAGGTAATACTAAAGAGGAGAGATAACATGAGGAAGAAATGAAGAATTAATTTTAGAGTATGGTAATTTCCATAAGGAGAAAACACTAAGACCTTCCACCAATGGAAGTGAGAAATTCCACAAATTTCTTCAACCTAAATTTCACCAAAAACACATTAGAATTTCACATTGAAGAATTGGAAATCTAATTATGATAAAAAAGGAAGTAGAACTGAAATATATTTTGCAAATGAAATGGGAAATTCCCAAACCAACGAGCGAGGCAAGTCTACGAATAATTGTAAGTGAGAGATAAGATGCCAGAAGAGTCCTAGATGGTGGATGCCTAAGAAGGTTTTTCCACGCATGTTGGCACAACTGCGTAATACCTTGCACTAGGAAGTATCAGGGAATAACGCAGAACTACGGGGATAAAACCCTCACTGTAACATAGCATCACAAACTAAATTTGACACAGATTAATCAATGAAGAATGAAACGTAAACCAAATGAGGAATACCAAGACCTGTAAGTTAAATTCACAGCATGTCAATGTAGAAACCAGATGGTGAATGCGTATTACTTGAGGAAGCTGAAGAGGGTTACGAAATCTCAGCCCTGCAAAAGAGTTTTCCTCTCAAGATGAAACAAAAGCTTTATGGAGCCGAGAGAAAATTTCATAGAAAAAATACGAAATGAATAGCAGAGACAGAGGTTTGAAAAGGTAGACAAAAAAAACAAAATGAAATAAAAACCCTAAACCTAAATACGATGATATCGCCATTGTCCATGTGGAGGAAATTCGACGTTGGAGAATTTAACGCGTAGGAGACGGTTCAAACAACAAGGGAACAAGCCATGGGGCTATGGTACTGTATATTAAATGAAATATGATCTTGAGACCAAAATAAGATCCGAAAAGCTAATGTAATGTCATACAGAGACAGGGTCACATTAACACATTCGTAATTTCCAAATCGTTGCATATCTAGTGACCTGACTATAGTCACTGACGTGGAGAATGCAAAAGAGTAGTTAACATAGGTTAGTGCAATATAAGACTTAGATTTAATTCGATATGTCCATAATGACAGCATGGAAGGACCCCTTACCACATGGACATGTAAATACAAAATTGTCAAGTTGAACTAAGGTTCGTATGTAAGTATAACTATATGTCAAAGGGAGTAAGTGGAAGCTCCATAGAAGGTAATGTAGAACCTTCATAAAGGTAAGGTTGATTCATGAAGTTGAAAAGAGTGGTAGTAATAATTATGTGGTGATGGATATAACTTATGACAAGGCCAAATCGTAGGGTAAGTTAGATTATATAGAGTTATATCTTTATAAAAAAGGATATAGGTGAAATGATATAAGTAGGTGTATTATAACACCTTATGTAAGGTATGAAATATAAATAAAAAAATGAATGGGGTGGGAGGTTGATTGTGGATAGAGTTAGGAAAGAGGTAATTTAGGTAAGAAATTATAATGTAAGTGTTAAGGGTGGGACCTTAAATAATAATTTACCATTTTCCATTGGAATAAAATGGGTTAGTTAATTGACAGATAAAAACAAAAAAAAACACACTCATTGGAAGTTTGTAGTTGGAATACAGTATCAAAGAGTAGATGTCAAGGGAAATCAAAATCATGAAAGAGGCATCAATCTCTAAATCATGAGCAAAGGATACAGAAGTAAAATATAAGTGACAATAATTATTGAGCGAGAATCTGACCATTAATTAGAGCAAGTACGACAACAAAAATGTATGTCAAATAGTACTCGTCAGAGTTTGACGAATTATAGTAAGTCTATTGTATGTGAATGGTATGAATTCCATAAATAGAAGATTTTTTTTTTTTTTGGAAGTGGAGTTGTTACAGTCACCCCTTTCCTCCCCGACATCCATCGCATTTCACAAACATTACATCTTACCATTTAGGTACCCGTAATGTATTTCTTTTAGTTTGCAATGTGGCGTTTTGCCCCATCACAGTAGATCCCACCCCCAACTTCTCATCCCTTTCGAATACATAACACATATCATATCAAACATCATAAAATTTACCTTACTACAGAATCTTTCTAACTTGCGATCCCAATGTAGGTGGGTCCCTCTCCCCGCACTTCGTAAGTTTTGGATTTCAACCCTCATTGCATATAAAAATAAGCTAATATCTACGGTGTGCGATGCATTCGGCCCCACTTTCCCATGCCAAGTCACTTACTTCATCCTCGTGCTTCGCACTTCGCATCCTTTAAAGTTTACCTCTGTTGTTTAGTGTTAAGAGTTGCAATGTGCAAGCATCGGTTAGGTCCCACCTTCCTCCATGTCACTCCGCCCTCCCCGTACTTTGCACTTCGCATCCTTTAGAGTTGAACCAATGTTGCTTATAAAAAAAACCTTAAGTTTTTTGATCTACGAGCTGTGTTTTAGTCCCACCTAACCTGCCACATCGACTCTGTACTTCGCATCGCATCGCCGATTTCATTTCTTATAACCTAAACTCTAAAACATGTGATGTGTGATTTATTATGGATGCGATAAGGTTCATAATTGAAATATAAACATTTTTAGGTCTAGGAAAATGATTTTTTATGATATTTCTTACAAAAAGGGTCGAGTCCAGTCGCACCAGTGTGCCACGTCATTCCACACCTAATCGCCCTCCACCTTTCCTCCTTCTCCACTCCTCTTCTCCACATCTGACAGTCCTTAATGCTTTTCGCACCACCCTCAGTCTTAAAAATTTAAACCATGGGGGGGGGTGTGAAATGGGCGCTATCTATTAACACCCACTCCTCCACGTGTCACACCCTCAAAATTTCGCACCCCCCCCTCTATATTACTTCTTACCACTTAAGGCCCCCTCGAAAAAGTTGTTTCTGTCATCCTTCATTCCATCCACGTCCACCAAATGCCATCCCTCCATGACCCGGGATATAAGGTCTATGTGAAATTTATGAAGAAATAGGCTACACACGGCAGAAATACTTTGGTCGGACTCGACAAGGGGAAAAAGACAGGGCGAGGCTGAACATCAGGAGGAAAAATATAGAAAGGGTCAAGTCGGGCATTGATGTAGAGATAAAACAACAGAGACTGAAGGGGTAGAAAAGCACATCAGCACGAGCATCAATAAATAAAGTAGCCATCACTGCGCCAGACTTAATTACCCAACCCCGATATTTTTAAAAGCAGGACCATATGTTAGAGCCATCAGATCGTTTAAATCCATAAAAAGCTACTCAAAATTAATTTTATAGGTAATATGTTGTCAGAGATCTTTTGCTTAAGCCTTGCGTGGCCATGCCTGTTTAATTTCAGTTATTTTATAATAATGAAATTTGACCCAAGTAGATTAGGGCAACCGACTCAAGTTTTCTTTAAATGCTACTCGAATTTTCAATCAAGGGGTGGAACCTTGTTAGACTCTGTGTTTTAAAAGATAATTGTATTGGAGCACTGTAACTTTTTTTAGCTGGGCATCAATAACAAAGAGACTGTTCACATGATTCATGAGCTATGTTAATGGTGATTTTATTTCCTTTGTGTTAATGTTTTCCTCTGTCTTTCCATGTTGTGCATCAGTTTGTCTGATTACAAAACATAATTTTTAGATTAATATTTGCTAAGAGAGCACCTTAATTTTATCTATTTTTTTTATCTTAATGTTTTACTCTGAAGTATAGTTAAACAATTCTTAACTTCTCTTTATCTATTATTGAACTCACTGATTTCTTTCATCTCATATTCACAGTTCTAGTAAGAACTAGTCTGCATAGTTAGCTTGCCCTATGAATGACCCCTTGAAAATTTTTGATGCACAATTCAGCCTCTTATGACTCCATAGCCCAATGGATTAAGCTTCAAAACTCTATCTGTCCAACCACCCAACCAATCAAAACCAACAATTATGCTAATCTCTATAACTAGCCTAATATCAAAAATTATAATCATCAAGCTAAATCATAAATCATAAAGAACAGAGAGAGCCTTCTCTGAGTCTAAGAAAGCTAGGCCCTGGACTCCAAAGTGGATTGATCTTGTCCTCTGTCATTTTTTCTTGCCAATATTACAAATTACGAAGGGTTAACAGAAGTGAAGAAGTGTACAAAGGCAGACGAGAATGAATTCACCACAACGGACGAGATTGAGAAAGCCCAATTTGAAGCCTAATGGCCAAAAATTGATTTGGAAAAGAATAAACTCAGTAGTACACTCCATTGTTTGTGCAAGGACAGATGCGAAAGCATTGTCGGTTCAGTGGATTGAGATTTAAAGAGAGGACTCAACTCTGTGATTCTCTTCATATTCCTAGGTAAATGCATTGTCTTTATTTGAAGCCTAATTTGGAAAATTTTCTCTATCCTAGGGAAATGCATGGTCATCATTTTGAAGGAAGAGGAATGATTCATATCACTTGCGTGATAGTATCACCCATGTGTAAGAAGAACAAACAGATAGATCGTTGTGTTGATTTCCAAAAAATTTATAAAGTTATACCCATGAATTTAGATATTTTTCCATAGACTAAACATATTCAATGACATGGGGACACTCATGTTCCATTCCCAACCATATTGAAAAATTGTTTTGAGTGTTCGAAATTGAGTTTCGTATGTGTGGAAGTGTGGATATCTATATGCGACTTGTTAATGGAGAAAATATGTTTTCTGGGACCTCATTTTGATATGTAAAACTACTTGAAATTTTTGGTTAAAATATCGGGAATAAATTTTGTACTACTTTGTTTAATCGTGACTCGGTGAAGTGCTTAATTTTTTTGGTATTTAATCAAATTTACACAATGATTCACCGAGAGACCAGTTGAATTTCACCTTTACTAAAATAGCAATTACCCCTAACCTTTTTTAAAATGAATCTCATGAAGATGAAATCACCTAGGTCGATTGAAGTTGAGGAAACAACCTCAAAACATAAAAAAAAACTTTAAAAATAAATGGTTCTAGTTGAAAATTTAATGCACATCCTTGAAAACCAATTTTAAAATCAAATTAACATGTTGTGGAACTATGTAAATGAAACTAAAAAATAGAACAAATCAATAAAAATACCATGTCATCTTACTT
The DNA here is from genome assembly GCA_034641835.2 of Pinus albicaulis. Taxonomy (NCBI): domain Eukaryota; kingdom Viridiplantae; phylum Streptophyta; class Pinopsida; order Pinales; family Pinaceae; genus Pinus; species Pinus albicaulis. The sequence continues at coordinate 1,099,793,045 of CM076578.1, forward strand.
ATAAATACACTAAAATAGATTCTAACATTTTTTTTAAATATAGATAGAGATTGATATCAATATTTATATAATTTTTATATAAGAGTTTTCATATTTACTAATAGTTTTTCAAAATTATCTTTTGTTCCTTGGATATATTTGCACTTAGAGATCATTGCTGGAGCGCCATTTCCATCTGATGTTAATTGACTGGTCCCTTTCCTTCCTATTGGCGTCAAAGGTCCAACATAGGGTTTGAAACTCATATTTTTTCGAGATCTCGCCTTCTGAATGGATTCGCTCTTGAAACTTGTGGCAAGGGCTCTCTGCATGTCTGATATATCTCAGGTACATATCTGAGATATGGTGAAATTAGATTCCTCCTCACAATTAAGTTGAGACCAAATTTTTCTTAGAAAAATGATGTGAAATGGAGGTTTTACTGAGACAATATGTAAAATATGGGGGTTTTGTGGGAAAAATACATGCAACATTTGAGGGTACAGTGTCAAATTGATACACTAGATCAACACAGAAGCCTTTGAGGGTAGCTAGTGGGAGAAATTTGGTAGACATGACTCCACAGATTTCAGGCAGTGGAAAGGCTATATGTGTCACAGATTTGTTTTGCAGACAACCATTGACTATTGATTCTATGTATGTCAAATATGCTTCACATTCTCCTGGTCCTTCATGAGGACAAATGAAAGTCCAGTTTCTGTGCAAAAAACATTAAGGGAAAAAGATACCTCTGAAACATGTAACTGCTTGGCTGGCATGGATTCTTTACCTACAAGAAGTGGAAAAGTGGTTGATGTAAGAGAGTTAAACTCTACACTAGATAAATCCTCTTACATTGTAGACAAGGAAGACATCACATCAAAGAGTTGGTAGTTAAAAAAGGCCATAGGAGCAAGCATAGCAGGTCTTAGAACATGAAATTATGTTAAAACCAAAACAGGAAGAGAATCCATTGTTTGTGAAAATGGAAATGTGCATGAGAATTATTCATTTCACATGTCTCCTTTCAACCCTCAAGGTGTAACATAAGGTGTTGTTGGAAAAGGTTTTCTTCCTTCTATGTTGGAGAGGCTAGAGAAGCTAACTAGACAAGAATCGAATGGTGGACAAAGAGAGCAAGTGTTTCATAAGGTTTGTACTGGAAGTGATCCAAGAGATCAAGGCTTCATTCTCAAAAATAATAAAGGAAGGTTTTCGAAGTAGAAACTACCAAAAATTGGCTTATCTGCAGATGATGGAATACATTTGATAGATGTCCTGGAAGGGCTTGTAAGTCTAGATGAGAATGGATTTTTCTCCAATCCGTTGGAATATTCCTTTGGGCTAGATCATTTGAAGAGACCTAGAAAGCCAATCTTCTTTTCTTGTATGCATCATAAGATCCATTCTAAGGACTACAGGACATGGAGATCATTTTTGGATGACTTTGAGGACATCTGTGGCTGTGGCATGAATTATAAAGAGAGAGGCTCTAGAATTTGGAATGTTGCATGTACTTTATTATATCGAGGTACAAAATATCTTGAACAATTTGCAGTTAGAGTAGAAATGTGTTTTGGTTTCCCAAATGAAACTAAGGATTATAAACACACCTGTTATCTTGATGCTTTTAGCAATGGACATCGTAAATGATTTATCAAGATGTAGAGTGCATTTTCTCAAAATAAAAGAGAAATTACCAAATCTGTATTACCTGTGAAAAATATAATCTGCCTGATCAAAATATTTTCAACCTACTTATAACCATTGACACCAGTAGTCTCCTTGAATATGAAAGCCTCCAATATGTTTTTGGCTCTACTTTTCCACTCACACAAAATATGGTCTATGTTGAAGAACTGGAGGAGAACAGATCAAACAATGACACTATATTGGATAATATTTCTGAGGCTAATCTAAAATTCATTGGAGATGAAATCAGATTCATTCCTATTGAGCAGGGCACTAAATGTTCAATTTCATTTGGAGACAAAAAACTTTACGGTGATAATGATGGTGCATGCTCTGGAATGTGTGATGCTGCTGAACTAGAATTAGAGTTGCGTAATGGTAATGGAGCTGCAACTTCTGCAACAATTGATGCAAGTGGATTAATGAAGAGGAAGAAGGCATTGACATTTGAGTGGAAAGATTATAGACACCATATTGAATGTGGGTGACAATGGATTGAATTGTGGATTAGAGAAATTATATGTCGAGCTTCCAAATACAAATACTTACTTGAAGTTTTTCAAGAAAGAAAATCATGGAAGGATGAGTAGCAAGATGTGAAGGAATTTACAGCAAGATCTTCCCCTTTAATGGATAAAACTCATAGGCACCGGATTTTAAAGTGCAAGCGAAGAAAGAAAGTTGAAAATGCAGTGGAGTTATCTTTTGATATCTCTTGTCATCCTTTGTTTTCTTTATATGAGAAGAAGAAAATATTGGAAGGAGATGGAGTTTCAATTGATGATGATTCTAACAACATAAAAACAATTATAGGTAATGTGAGTAATGGAAGATTAGAGGAAAATGATTTGAAGGATCATTTAACAGGGACAGAATCCAAGGACGGAGAAAAATCCGTACACCAGATGTTATGGAAAATTGAAACTTTACAATCATGTATACTGAAGATGAAAAATCAACTAAATAGATATAAGTCCAGAAAAGTTGTGAAATACTCTACTAGGAACATTTCAAACAATTTCTATATCAGCGACATATAATTTATTATGTCTAGAGTAGATTTTATTTATTGTATAGTATAGAATAGCCCGTCCCATCCCTGGTTCCTTACTACCCACATTTTTAAGCACTGAAAATACACAATTAGAACCCCAGTTCAAGTGTTTGCACAAGGAAAGAATAGTTGGAGAATGCAAAGATGGAAGGTTGAGCATACTGGATCTACTTCACAACAATGGTTGCATGAATTACTTCAAAGCTTCAAGTGGCCCAAGTTAACTTGAGCAGGTAAATATATTCATATATCTTTCCCCTTTCCACAGTTTTTCTAATGCCTTTTCTCATTTCTTAATCCAGATTGCATGCATCCATCAAAATTACTGCATATATCTACTTAATTTTTCTTAGATTCTGAATGTTTATCTCGAACAAATAGTATGCGGTGAATGCCAGAATGTTAAATAAATTCATGTTATTTACAAAATCCAATGCAATTTGAAAGAAAACCTCTGGATGCTTGGAAATTTCATTTTCTACCGTGAAAACCCTCAATTCATTACATGTTTTGTCTTAAGGAAATTATGAAATTCTATAGATTGACCATCGGAGCTCTCTTGGTAACATTACCCAATGAGATTTGAAATCAAACCTTTTGGATGTTTGGGGATTTTCTATCGTGCTAATCCTTACTGCATTATTTTTGGTGAATTTTGTGGAAATTATTTATAATATTTCAATTCCATTTCAGTAAATTATGTAAATCTACAGATTGACAAGCAAGGTTCGGAATCACTTGGAAAATAAGAAAAGCCTCCATCCAATGAACTTGACATCAGATTTAGCAAGTCGAATTGAATTCCTCCTTTGCAATATCAATTCAATAAAAATTTACATGATACCCCTGAACTTTTGAATAAATCGCACATAAATATTATCCGTGGTGAAAAAACATTCACAGACTAGACATATCCATGGCCTTAAGAAATCCACTTCAAGTTCAATTACCTCACAGACCGAGGCAAAACTATAAGAGGCACTTGGAAGATTGTTTCCTAAGGTTTCTAAGTCATTGTTGGTCTTGGGAAATTATGACTGGGCAGAACTTTTGGCTTCCCTTGAGCTTGCTAGTTGTGGAAGCAGTTTGAGAAACTCTGATAATGCTGGAAATGACAGTGTTACATGTAAGACTCCTTTCTTTGCAGGTAAATATGCATACAAAAATAGGGTTTCAAATACTGAAATATCATCAGCTATTGATTCTAAGCATGCTCCACCAAATTCATATAATTAAATTTTTTCACAGAGTGCCTCTCATTCAGATGGCTTGGCATCTTCAGTATCTCTTGATTCAAACAAAGTTGTGAGACGCGATAATAGCTCAGGGACTGATTCTAGATGCAAAGGAGATGGATACAAAATCCAAAATGAGACACCTGCTATAAGAGGTGAATCCTCTAGTATCATTAAGCGTACCAACGAACCAAAAATCATTTCTAGTAGTAACTCTTCCACTTAGGGGAGCGGATCTGATCCATCTATATCAGAAGATTTAACAAAGGCTTAATATGGGGTAGAAAACACAGACATAAATGGTTACAAAGGGCCTCCTACAAATGAAAGTGTTGATTGACATGATGAATGTTTGATTATTTATGTCAATAGTATTTCTCCTTCACATGTAAAAGAAGACAAATCAATAAAATCCCAACTAAAAACTTCTCACGAATTCACATTTGAGTCTCAAGTTAAAGCTAGAGATACATTATGAGTGAATTTAAAATAAGATGGCCACCATGGTCAAAATTGAGGACAATGAAGTAGGAACTTCAAATGATTAATGCTAACTTAGAAAACTGTGACAATCAACAGGAAAGGGGAAGACTCCTACAGTATATCTCTTGAGAAAAATAAGAAACAAATCACTTACATACCTGGGACAACATACATGGTAAAGAAAGAAGTATATTTTTTTGCCGATGTTTCAAATTTGTAGGTTGTGGACATGAAAATATGCACCAAGGAAGGACAAAAAAGAGCCAACGTTGAATTAGATGATGTCCATGGTAGTTCATCAGTAAGTGATAACGATCAAACACAAATATAGATTTAGCTTTAGGATTTGATTCAGAGGATGTCAAAGTGGAGAGGGAGGAACAAATGGTTGTAGAGGCAGCAACCGTTGAAGCTGCTAAATCCATAATAAAATAACGAGAGGAGTTTGTGAAGAAACTAGAAAGAGAGAAAGAGAGATCATAGAACATATTGGCTGAGCATGAAGAACAAGAATCTAGATAGGTTAGTTCTCTTTAATTATCTTCTATTTATCATTATTCAATTTTATTTTCTTGCATGGTTGATTCCAAGTTATCCAAAATTCCTGCAAATATGTGATTTGTGCCTTGGAAATGTTAAAGGTACCCTTAATGGAAACACATAAAGATTTGTGGCCAAGTTCCCTAACTGTGAGATGTTGCCACTTGTGCAATTGTGCCTCCTTTTGATGATCAAACTGGCACCCTAGTTGTGCAAGACTCACAAGGTGTCACTTTGAGCCAACTTAGGGTTGTTGGCACTATCACCTTATCAACTAATCCTCTCACTTTGGATTACTTATTGAATCTTGGGGGTATCTGTTACATAGTAATTTTTCACCGTCCCTAAAATCCCCATCCCACACATTGGAGGGCCTCTTTCCTGACCTGTGAGTAGTGACATAACTTGAAACCACTTTCATGACATCCCCCTTGACAAGGAAAATCATTCCTCTGAAGAAATTTTCCTTGGAGAAACTCTAAAAACTGATCTTTTGGCCTACGCATGACTAGCCAATTCAACCCTCATGCCAATGGGGAAAATACACCAAAGAGGGCGTGCAAACTGGCACTCTGTCCCAGTGTATTACTCGTGCCAAGCTTAATAAGGATTTTTTTTTTTAATAAATGGCGAAATTTTGATTCCAACAAACTCTTGAACGAGTCTCTAAAATGAGTTGGGAGGCTTGGCTCCGAATCTCCATGTATGGGAGGTGGGTTTCCACCTATCATGGAAGCTTCCTTGAGGATAGGGCCAATCCCATAATTGTAGGGATCCCAACTCCCCTTCCACCATCTATATAAGCTTGCCATTTTCCCTTTGCAAGCTAGCCTTAGTGGTCATAGAAGCAAGAGCTGAATATGTAGCAAGGAGACTATCACCAGGCAGCCTTTGAGAGCCAAGTCGAAGAGAGAGAGCTTTGTCCTATTCCCGACGAGCTTCATTGAGATGTGCTCCACTGTTGACCCACTAAAGGAAGATCTAGCGTCAGAGCCTTGGGTTGTATCTTTCTTTCGTTGTTATTAATGATAAACGTCTTTGGTTATGGTTTCATTCATGTGTCTTTGTTTTTGATGCAATGACTTACATCCTCTTTGACTGATGTATGGTTACAATATTTATATTCTATGCTGTGTATCATTGTGTTTCTTCACATGTGTGCAGGTGTTTGGACGTGTTAAGCGGATGGATCGTGATCTGCCAAAGTGGAGGATGGGAAGCGTCATCCTTTCTTTAACAACCATTGCGTAGGACCTGAGGTAGGAAACTTGTTATATTTTGTCGTTTTGTATCTAGAGACCTGCACCACTGCATGTCTGATTGTTGCTAGACCTGATCTGGGCTAGTAGGGATCGCCTCTATCCGAAGAGGGGATTTACCTCTCCAACAAACTGGCGACTCCGCTGGGGAGTGTTGATTGGAGTTTGTCTTGTCTCATTTGGTTGCTTTTGGCATTTGTCTTCTTGATTCACTGTTCTGTTTTGTCTCCTTTGGTCTTACAACCCTGTTCAGCCCCTAGAGGATCAGATCTAACCTCTACTTTTCCAAAATTTTCATCTTTTCATGGTTGGCTTGATTGGCACGGTTTCCACCCTGACAGTCGCGCCCATTGGTGCAAGTTTCCAGTTCATCACCCGTGCCATCCCCTATCTAGCGTTGATTATAGCCAGATAGTTGCACCATTTCCTTTAGGTGTTAGGGTTTTCCCTTGTTCGGGAGTTTTTTTGGTCAGTACTTTTTCTTCTAGGTTATTTTTAGATTTTTCTTGAAGTGGTGAGTCTGGTCTTGGTTGGGATAAATTATTTGTTTTTTCATTTTCAGGCATTGGCGCTTGTTGTTAGTTAGCAAACCGCACCAATTGGCCATTAGTGCTAGTTGTCAGTGAGAAAGTTGCACCAGTTGGCGCTAGTTTCACTCGCAAAAGTCATGCCAATTTCAGGGTGTGTGAAAATTGAGATTTTTTCCCTAAATCCTTCACCAGTGTGTCTTTCCCTTTCGACCTTTTCTCTGTATGAGCATAGATTACATTTCTCATTGTTTGGAATTTCTTCTTTCCATGATTGCTTGATGTAAAAGGGAATGAATGCCTTGTTTTGATCTCATGCTTTGGAAGTCCTCTTTGTGTTGACTTCATATGTCTTGTAGCCTTTTGAGGAATTTTGTTACAAAGTGTTTAAAAAAACGATTGCATTCTTAGTGTTTGTTTGCATCCCTTTTGCATTCATCCTTCATTAAGAAGATTTGCGTTCATTTATTTTTGTCTTAGAGTTTTCTTTTCGTTAAAATGCATTACATCACATTGCATTGAAAAGTATTTTTTGAGATCCATCATTGAACTTAGGTTACATTGTTTAATGATTGAAAACTAAATATCGCTTTGAGTGCATTCTCTTTCATTAAAAGCATGCATTAGGTATATTCTCATTTCATCAAAAGATGCATTGAGTGAATTCTTATTCTTTCAAAAAAAAAGGAAATTGTGCATAGATTACAGTTGCATAGTTTTAAAGAAAAAGGAAATTGTGCATAGATTACAATTGCATAGTTTTCAAAAAACAGGATTTTACATAGATTACATTGCATAATTCACATCATTGAATGTTTTAGATTACTTTTGGATAGTGAAATTCATCTAGTTTAGAGTAATTTCATTTGCAGTATTTTAGTTTGTTGCATCATTATTAGAGATTATTCCCTTAACTAGATAACATTCATCGAATTGAAAGATTTCTTTCCTCATATAGCTGCATATAGGAAATTGTCAGATGACATGCGGTAGGGCCTTGAAACTGAGACATAATTGAAGATCAACTTTAAAATTTATTCAATCAACCTAAGGAAGCATTGAAACTTAACGCTCACATTTTAGTGGTCTAGGTTAGTGACGTGTTCCAGTGTCGTTAAACCTAATAGATGTCGTTCACCTTTTGGCTTTAGACAGTGCTAGTGTGGACTTGTGCTCCCCTTACTATTGAGTATATAAAGGGAAACCCAACTAGGTTTCTATCCTTTATCCATAAGAATCCGAGTCTATTGCCTTGTAACCATGATACACCGAACACAACATTTAGGGAGACTACCTGCACGTACAGAAAAAAGATTACCAGAGCAGTCAATTTGATCTTTACTGACTCCCTAAATTTGAAAAGCTCGTCAAGCGCTTGTCCTTTCACACTTGTTTCCAAACTGAAAGTGATAGAGTCACCTTTTGCTTGTTTTTTGACTCTTAAAATATGAAACAATAGAGTCTTGTTTCAATGTTTTAAAAAGTAGTTGCCCACGAAATATTCCTGGTTAAATTTAGTTTCCTTAGGGTGTTGTTTTGGGTTGTTTCCAATGGTAACTTTTCCATAGTTCACCAGCCAAGGAAGACCCTCTGATGGGAATCCTGGTCATTTTCCTCCTTTTGGGAATGTTGGTGCTCCTTATATGGCAACGTTGTCCCTTCTTGGGTTAACTGTTGGGTTGCCTGTTTGGTTGTTTTCAACCTCTGTGGTCTCGAATGTCCTAGCTATTGTTCAATCCATTCCTCCGCATGAACAAAATCATGTTGATTCCAAGGTGGAACTCTCCCCTTCTTTGCCTGTTTCTTCGTCCTCATCTTCTACTTTTCCTGGTGAAAGTTTGGATTCTAGTAACCAGGTGGCTAAGAAGAAGAAGAAGTCAAATAAAGGAAAGGCTAGCTCTGCGGCTACTGTGCCTAAGAAACCATCCATGGATGAACTTTCCAACCCTCCACGAAAAGTTAAGTTCCCTTGCATGTTGTGCCAGGGAAAATATCTTCTTCGAGATTGCCCTCGCATTCCCAAGGTGCTCAAAGTATGTTTCAACGGTCATTCGCCATTGCCTTTGGCTTCCGGGAGTCAGTTTGGGGGCACGTCTTCAGCTAGTGCTGGTAGAGCTCCTAAGAAGCAGGGTAAGCTCACCAATCCCTGTAAGTTGTGTGAAGGGCACCATGCCATTCACCTTTGTATGTATATGGATGAAGCCAAGAGAGTTTTGGAAAACTCTATTGTTTTTGCACCATGGCTTCTGGCTAGTTACAAACAAATTTCTTTGAGTCCTCCACCAGTTGATCCATTGATCAGTCAAGAGTCATTCCTGCCTGATCTCGCTCCCCTAGAAATTCACCATCATGAATCCATCCCTGACCAACAATTGGTCGTGGGATCGGTTGAGCTGGCCCTGTCTGCGGTACACCATGTATTTTCTGTTGAGAGTGGATCTCACATCCCTCGTGTTATTCTTGTTTCTTCAGATTCCTCGGACTTGGAGAAAGATTCTCTTGTCCCCATACCTCAAGAAACCGCTCGTCCACCTCCCATGATGGAGGTCCCAGAGGATACCCCTCTCGGCTCTGAGATGGAGGTCATGGAGGATGCTCCTTCTTCTTCCGTAACAATAGGGGAAGACCATCTCAGTTTGATGGTAGCCCCTCCAAGCAGTTTGGTCGCTTCCTTTGATTGGAATCGATTTGCAGGATACCGCCTTTTGTCTTGTGTGCCTTTCGAGATCATAGTACATACCTTTGATTTGGTCATACCCAGCAGTATTATAGATGAAGGTGTGTCTATTAGTATTTCATCCTCAACTACTTGGCAAGCTTTCGGTTCGCCGTCGCTTATGCCTGTTAAGAAAAATCTGTTGGCATTTAACATAAGAGCTAGTCAACCGTTAGGGATCCTTCCAAGGTTACCTGTTACTTTGGGAGGTAAAACCATCCATATGGACGTGATGGTTGTTCCTGGCCCTTTGGAATTTAATTTACTCCTGGGCCACGATTATACTTATGCCATGGGAGGGCTTGTCTCCTCTCTCTTTTGTGTGATGTGTTTTCCGCACCAAGGTCGGATCATGACCATCGATCAGCTTGCGTTCTTTGGTCCGGATATGGGAGCTAGTCCACCATCATCCTTTCTAGGTCTTTATTCGCCGGTTGCGTCATCCCTGCCACATGTCAATTATGTGACTACCTGTCCCGTGCCTACATTTAGTGATAGTGCCATTGTGCATCGTGTGCTGGGGGCATTGGGTCCTGATTTCCGAGATGTTTTTCTCCCATCGGATGTGGAACTCTTGGAAGCTATGACTTCTTATTCATTATGATGAGGTCTGGCAGAGCAAGGTTCATTTTCTTGTGTCAAGCTCCTTAAAGAATTAAACAAGCTCATCGGAGCAGAGTTCGTTTTTTTGTGTCAAGCTCCTTAAAAAATGAAACAAGGTCATCAAAGCAGAGTTCGTTTTCTTGTGTCAAGCACCTTAAAAAATGAAACAAGGTCGTTAGAGCAGAGTTCGTTTTCTTTTGTCAAGCTCCTTAAAAAATGAAACAGGGTCGTCAGGGTAGAGTTTGTTTTCTTGTGTCAAGCTCCCTAAAAAATGAAACAATCTGGTCGGAGCGGAGTTCATTTTCTTGTGTCAAGCTCCTTAAAACAATGAAACACATTCCCATTCAATTCGATTCTTTGTTTAGATCTCGTAAAATCCCAGTCGAGTCTTTCTCTTGATCTCGTAATTTGAACCTTCACTCCATCTTCCTTTCACATGGACTAAAGCTTGGGGGGCATGTACCTCGAATTGAGTCACCATGCTGGGGGCATTCTTAATTTTTCAAGCATATTTTTTTTCCGTTTCACACTTGTGTAAAAATGAAACCGGTTTCAAGCATAATTTATCTTTGTTTCAAGCTTGTGTAAAAAATGAAACCAACTTCAAGCAGATTTTTCCATTTCAAGCTTGTGTAAAAATGAAACCGGCTTCAAGCGTAGTTTATCTTTGTTTCAAGCTTGTGTAAAAATGAAACCATTCCCATTTTACCTCTCGTGATTGCCATTTTATCAGCCTTTTTTTGCCAGATGAGCCTTGGTTTTCTCACTCCATCGTCACTATCAGCTTGGTCGATCATATGCCTTCACTTGGTTGTTTTACCCATTCTTGAGGAACCGTTGTGATGAGTGGTCTTGTTAGCCAAACTCTTGACCTTTACTTTTTCTAAGAATTTATGCCATTACCGAAACCAGTAGCTACCCTTAATACCACTCGTTCCTCCAGGAGGAGTCACCTTTTAGCTCTTTTCTGACTCTCTAAAATTGAAAAGATTGCCGAGTCGCTTGTCATTTTGATCTTGTTAAATTGGTTGTGAAACGACATCTACCTAGTATACGTTTACCCATTTTTCGGGCTGGGATAGATTATTTACGAAAAATGAATACCCTAGACTATCGCGATTAGGAGGTTTTCTCAGACATAGTTTTCTACCTTTTCGGATCTGAGGAAATATCTACTAAAAGGGACTATTGGAGTTTAATTTTCTGCTGTCTTTTCAAACTCTCTAAATAGGAAAAGACGCTGATTTATTCCTTTGTCAGACTCGTTAAAACTTGATGACATCAGATTCCGTCACAATGACGATACTCGAGTTCCTCCTTCCTAGGGCTCGTTAAATGTACTAGGTTGGATTTGTCTGGAGGACGAACTTATATCGCAAGCATATGCTATCCACTTCAAGCTTGTTTCCAAAATAATTGGGGTACTCGACAAAAATGGTGCGGAAAAATGAAACCAGTATCATCGTTGTGTCGGCAGTATGTCACTCTTGAACATGGCACTTGTCTGCATTCATGTCGGGTTGGGGACATCTCATCTCGTTTTCTACTTGCCTCCATGGGTTTGGGTAATCCTTTTTGACCACTCATCTTCTCTTTGCCTCGTCGTCATGACCTCAGATCTTCTTATGTCAAATACTGCCAAATCCACTGTCATGCCACTGATATGTTCAAGAGAAGTTGACCTCTGCGGTTTCAACCCTCCTCTGATTCTGTACTGATCCTACTTCACAAACATTATGTTCCTTTGTCTCGCGTCGATGATGTGGGAAACACTATGGCCCACCTTCGATCAAGGTCACTTCTTGTCGACTTCAGCTTATTATCCAGGAAACTGATCTAGAGACTCCCTTCAGGCACCTTGGAGCCTGCATTCCTCAATGGCAGGATCTTCGCATTTGACGCAAGGTTTTTATCATTGGCCTTCGATCAAATGATTCTGCAGGTGTTCGACGCCAACTCACTGTTCACATTTTGTGGATTGTACCTATAGTACCTTGAGGTCCATCCTCATTATTGGTGGTTCCTCTCGCATCTGTTAATGGCTTTCATCATTGGCTAGTAATCAGACGATGTTCTTGCATGTTCGACTTCAGCTCATTTATTCACATGCTAATATTTGTACTTTGTTCGGGTCGAGATGGAGCGCAAGACCCTGGGTTTTGTCTGATGGAATCTAGGCTGTGGATTTTGTGGATTATCATGATTGGTTACGTGACTCATTGATTGGATGGCTGCGACCATACCTAAGTCTGCTTATTGATCATTTCTGGGTGGTTTCTTCCATACCTTGGATCCTGATTATTGTATACTCTATTATGGATGGTTGTGCCCATACCACGTATCATGTATTTGAGATATCAGTTGTACTTGTACGCAGGTTTTCCGACAACAGTTTTTTCAGTTGCGCACGTTCTCATAAAGCATTTCACCCCTTTCTCTCTTTCGGGCCTCATGCTTTAGGGGGCATCTGTTACACAGTAATTTGTCACCATCCCTGCAATCCCCATCCCGCACATTGGAGGGCCTCTTTTGTGACCTGTGAGTAGTGACATAACCTGAAACCACTTTCATGGCATCCCCCTTGACAAGGACAATCATTCCTCTGAAGAAATTTTCCTTGGGAAAACCCTAAAAACTGATCTTTTGGCCTTGGCACGACTAGCCAGTTCAACCCTCGCGCCAATGGGGAAAATCCACCAAAGAGGGCGCGCCAACTGGCACTCTATCCCAGTGTATTGCTCACGCCAAGCTTAATAAGGATTTCTTTAAAAATAAATGGTGGAAGTTTGATTCCAAAAAACTCCTAAACGAGTCTCTAAAATGAGTTGGGAGGTTTGGCTTTGGATCTCCATGTATGGGAGGTGGTATCATGGAAGCTTCCTCGAGGATAGGGAAAATCCCACAATTGTAGGGATCCCAAATTCCCTTCCACCATCTATATAAGCTTTCCATTTTCCCTTTGCAAGCTAGCCTTAGTGGTCATAGAAGCAATAACTTAATATGTAGCAAGGAGACTATCGCCAGACAGCCTTTGAGAACCAAGCCGAAGAGAGAGAGCTTTGTCCTACTCCTGACGAGCTTCATTGAGACGTGCTCCACTATCAACTCGCTGAAGGAAGATCCAGTGTCAGAGCCTTGGGTTGTATCTTTCTTTCGTTTTTATTAATGATAAACGACTTTGGTTATGGTTTCATTCATGTGTCTTTGTTTTTTATGCAATGAATTACATCCTCTCGGACTGATGTATGGTTACAAGATTTAGATTCTATGCTATGTATCGTTGTGTTTCTTCACATGTGTGTAGGTGTTCAGACATGTTAAGGGAAAGGATCGTGATATTCCAAAGCGGAGGACGGGAAGCATCATCCTTTCTTCAATGACCATTGCGTAGGACCTGAGGTAGGAAACTTGTTATATTTTGTCATTTTGTAACTAGAGACCTGCGCCACTACGTGTCTGATTGTTGCTAGACCCGATCTGGGCTAGTATGAATCACCTCTATCCGCAGAGGGGATATACCTCTCCAACAGTATCCCAAAGCACAAATTTATGGGGTCTTTTATGTGACTAGATCACTAGCACTAAAAACCATCTTTACATTGGATGGTTCAACATCTTGATGATCCTTGTCCTATTGACCACACCTTTTTTATTCATTATTGCTTTAATTCCAACAGCTCCAGTAGATATTGATGGTGTTCATGAAGCCTACTTCTTGTTTTCTTCTTTACAAAAACAATTTTATCTCCAACGCCATTATTCATACCTTTCCAACTATCAATTTTCACTTCTATCCCATTGGGCAAGTATATTTCATCGATGAATGAATACACAATAGCAACCCTATGAGCTAATCAATCATGTTGTTGATGTAGTGTCCACATGACACAAACATTCGATGGTTTATCATATCCAAAAACTCTATGATGGGTTTCATAGATACCGAACCTATGACAATGAGCCGCATTCTATTGCCGAAACCTGTAAATAGTGGAATAATTATATTCTACCAAAGGAAATGGTTATCCACATCAGTTGTAGGCCTTTGCCTACTCTAGATAATCCTTGGGAGTTAGTGCCCTTGGATTTTATGTCATGTTTTCCCTCAACCAAGCATGGTAATAAATGTGTTTTTATTGTTCTTGATTGCTTCCTTAGGATGGGAATTTTGGCACATTGTAAGAAGATTGTCACAAAAAAATCCACTCAAAAGTTATTCTTCGAGTATATTTTGTTTCATTTTGGGTTTCCATAGACCATATTTCTTGATAGGGATATTAGGTTCCTTAGTATTTTTTGGTTTAACCTTTGGTCTATGATGGACATCAAGGTTGACCAAATCCACTACTTTCCATCCTTATATTGGTAAATAAAAAGTAGTCAATATGATTATTATAGATTCCTTTAGAGTATAAAATTGCAGGCATCCACATCCACGTCTTGAAAACCTTCCATATTTTCAACAAAAATTAGACATAGCTCTTCATATTTCTATTGGTCACAAGACTTTTCAGGTGTGCTTGGGGTCCCAACAATTGGCACAAATTGATGTAGCTATATTCATGGTATAACACATGAAGATACCTCCTATACTTGGAATGAGGTAAGTAAAGAAACCAATTTTGAGGAACGTATCCATTGAATTCAACAATGAGTTCATGATATTTTGTAGAAAGTTGCCAACTCCAAGTACAAGTAGATACATAAACCATTGCGTTCCACATAAGTTTCAGGTTGGTGATGAGTTATGGTTGGACTTTCATAAAGGGAAATTGAAAAACTTCTATAAGAAGCTCATACAACTTTTACATGAGTGTTACACCATCACTAAGGCTATGGGTGATAATTATTTTGAGAATAGCCATAGGATGATTTATATTACTTCAAAGATATATGTTAGGATGATTTTGTTGAGATTCAACAAGATGATGAGCTTAGTGAAAAGAGTTGCCTTCACTAAGTGGGCCCGCAGGCTATTTTTGGCGCAAGTCTATTTTTAGACATGATGATCATATTTTAGAAGTTGCAGGATGCTATTTGTGGATGGTTGATCAAGTTGGAGAAATAGATGAAATTCTATTTTTAGAATATTGGGCGAAGTCTATTTATAGATCATTGATCTAAAAATAGATGCATGTCAATTATTATTAGCTCTTAATAATAATCAGACTCTAAAAAACAACTTATTCTCTTGGAGCACTTCAGTTCAGTGCACAGATGTGGCACATCAGTGGACTGAGGGAATTATGCAATTCCCAAGGGTTTACTGGAGCTAATGCATGGAGGACTCAGTTAGAACTCAAGTGGCAGAGTTATGACACAGTTGGAAGAAGTAGTTATGGAGTTGTATTCAGTTTAACTCAGTTAGACTCAGTTGAGGTAGTTGTATCTAGTCTAACTGATTGATACACTAGTGAGAGTGGAGTGAATTAATTATTTAATTAATTCAAAAATAATAAATCATTAATCAACTGAAAAATACACTAGTTAACTACAGTGCATGATAGTTTCAGTGGACACCCAGTGGAGAGATAGGTGAAAGGGAAATATAGACTATTTGTTGTGACTATAGTGATGCATTGCTTGCATCACAAACACATTGGAGATGCAAATGAGGATTTCACAGTAAAGGATGGAGTAATTTGAATTCATTCAGAGCTATTCTTCAGCAGGTATTTCTCAGTGGAGGCAAGCTAGCAGGAGGCAGAGATCGGTGCATGGATTTGCAAGATTGGTCTTTATTAGTGTATGGCGATTGTATTGTACTGAGAGCTTGTGATAAGCTTTGTATGAGATTTTCATATGATATCCATGATACATAATATATATTTTGGGTTTTCAGCTTCAGGATTTCCCATTAAAAACTGTGTTATGTGCGATTGATTATTTTTGTTTATGCTTCACATGTGTGTGCAATTAAATTTTCTGTAAAAGATTAACAAGTGGAATAGATTCAGTATCTTGCATAAAGTTAAATAGTGTGAGATCAGGTGGATATAGGAAATATACGTGCTTATTTCATATAATTTCTACATGGTATCAGAGCATTTTTTATTTAAGATTGCAATTGTGAAGTGAGTTTGTGCTGGTGGACAATTCAAATTTGCTACTGAAGATTATCGGTGCAGAAGTTGAGTATACATTGAAATGGTTTTCAATGGGTTGCGATTGGAGTATGCCCTTGGTGGGAGCTCAAATTACATAGCCTAGAAGAACAGGATGGAGGCAGTGCTGGATGATAATGGACTAAAGGAGTTCATCAATAGCGATTTTCCTAAGCCGAGATCTAGCGATGTTGCATTACTTGACGCATGGCAAAAGAAGATAGCAAAGATGAGAAGGATTCTGTTGGAAGGTGTGAAGGACCATATTGTGTCTAGCCTTCATAGGAAAGCCACTCCATTCTTAATGTGGAAGGCTTTGAAAGATTCGTTCCAAATCAGAAGTGACCAGAGGAAGTTAATTTCCTTAAAGACAAGCTCAAAAAAATAAAAATGGAGAAAGGCGACAGTATTCCAAAATATCTCACAAAGTTTTTCCACTGCAAGGATGAACTAGTAAGTGTGGGGGTTACTGTTGACGATGAATACTTGATGAGATTGGCTCTCCTTGGGCTTTCGAAGAGTTGGCATAGCTACAAAGACTTTGTCAATGGATGGGAGAAACTGCCGGGATGGGAGCGACTTTGGTCGGATCTTGTGCAGGAGGAGATAAGGCGGGGTACCAGGGATGGATCTTCATCGAGGAATGAAGATGAAGAGAATTTCAATTTGGCTGGAAAAGAAAGGAAAGGGAAGGGGAAGAAATCTTCTTCAAAATCTGGTGCTAAAGGCAAGAAGCATGATTTGTCCAAAGTGAAGTGTTTTCAATGTCACGAGCATGGAAATTTCGCCACTAACTGTCCACAGAAGAAGAAGAACAAGCATGCTTCTAGATCTGCAGTTGGAGAAGCCTTAAACTCAAAATTTGAGCTTGATTTCTCCTTGATCGCATGCTTGGTTTCAAGTGGTATGGGATTGGTGTGGTATCTTGATAGTGGTGCGTCTTTCCATATGACAAGAGACAAAGAGTTGTTTAGTGATTTGGTGGAGAAGGATATGTAGATGCATATAGAGATGGGCGATGATGGTAGTTATAGTGCAACTGGAATTGGGACCATTAACTTTGAGAGGGAGTCCTGTAATCCATTCTTTTTGAATAATTTTATGCATGTTCCAGGTTTGAAGAAGAACTTGGTCTCAGTCGCAATGCTAGAAGACAAGGGTTATGATGTTGTTTTCAGTGAGGGAAAAACCTTCCTTTGACATAAAAAAATGGGTCAAACCAAGAAGATAGGGGTTCGAATTAAGAATCTCTACAAGCTAGAGGTAGATGGCTGCACTGCAATGGTAGGAAAAGTAGAAGAAGTGGTGAGTCAGGATGAGGGAGAATTATGGCACAGGAGATTGGGCCATCTTCAGCATGGCGCTTTGAATATTTTGCAGCAGATTTCTACTGGACTTCCGAAGGGTACTCTTGCGTAGTCAGATCAGTGCAAGGGATGTACTATGGGTAAGTTTGTGAAGACCACCTTTCATGAGAAGGAGAACCATGCTTCGGTGATCCTAGAAAGAATTCACACAGACGTGTGTGGACCGTTCTCAGTTGCTTCAACAACAAAACATAGGTATTATGTGATATTTGTTGATGACTATTCTCGTAGATGCTAGATATTCTTCATGCAGAAGAAGAGTGAAACATTCTCAAAGTTATATGAGTTCAAGGCAGTGGTGGAGAAGGAGTCGGGGAAGCAAGTGAAATCTCTACGGAGCGATAATGGTGGTGAATATATCTCGGGCGAATTCAAAGACTTTTGTAGCACAGAAGGAATTTGAAGAGAACTCATAGCACCTCATAACCCACTGCAGAATGGGGTCATGGAGAGGAAGAACATAACAACTGTGGGTGTTGCACGAGTGATGTTGCATGACCAGGGCCTACCGATGCACTTGTGGGCATAAGCATGCAACACTGCGGTTTATGTGCAAAACCATTGTCCTCATAGAGCACTTGGCATGAGTACACATGAAGAAGCTTTTACTGGTAAGAAGCCTGATATTTCTCATTTGAAGATTTTTGGCTCATCTGTTGACATTCATGTGACAAAGGACTCCAAGAAGAAGCTAGAGTCGACTGCAGAAGTTGGGATATTTGTGGGGTACACAAAAATACCCCATAATTATTGTGTGTATTTTCCAGACAGTCGGATGACTGTTGTGTGACGGGATATAAAATTCAATGAGGTGAAAGCCATGAAGTTGTCACTTGAGAGGGAGCTACACTTGCATGCGGAGCAGGAACTTCTTGTTCCTGAAGATGAGCCTTTGGATGTGGATCAGCCACAGGAGGAGATTCATGGAGTACTAGAGGAGTCCACTCATGCAGAGCCAAACATCAGACAAGGAAAAAAGTGTACCACAGAAGCTGAGAGACTAAAGCTCGGCACAGAATGTAGGAGTCCCTACATCACAACACAAACATAGACAGTCACCTAACCGATTTACTAGATACATGGCTCTTATGAGCAAGTGTATTGTGATAGAGCCATCTTATTCCGAAGAAGCAGTGCAGGAGCCCACATGGGTAGATGCCATGGTGGAGGAGTATGACTCCATTATCAGAAACAGTGCTTGGGAGATTGTTCCAAGGCCAGTGGAAAAATTAGTTGTAGGATCAAGACGGATCTACAAGGTAAATCAAGCTGCTGATGGGAGTGTCCAAAAGTATAAGGCAAGATTTGTTGCCCGGGGCTTCTCATAGATTGAGGGGATTGACTATGAAGAAACCTTTGCACCTGTCACATGGTATTATTCCATACAGACCATCCTTGCTCTCTCAGCACAGATGGGTTGGCACATTCATCAGATGGATGTGAAGACTGCATCCTTAATGGGATCATTGAGGAAGAGGTGTACATTGAGCAGCCTGAAGGATTTGAGATCTTTAGCAGCAAGTCGCATGTGTGCAGGCTCAAAAGAGCACTATATGGGCTGAGACAACCACCCCGTGCTTAGTACACTCGAATCGATAGATATTTCATTGGACTTGGCTTCACTAAGAGTGAGGTAGATGAAAACCTATACCAGATTATGGTGGAGGGTAAGATTTTAATCATTCTAATTTATGTTGATGGTTTAATAATAACAGGTGATGAGCAGTTGATACACTCATGCAAGGCAGATCTTGTAAAGGAGGTTGAGATGAAGGATTTGGGCCTCCTTCATTATTTCCTTGGATTGGAAATATGGCAGCGGGAAGGTGAACTGTTTGTGTCTCAAGGCAAGTATGCCCGGGAGATACTGGAGAAGTTTTGCATGCAAGGCTGCAAGCCTATTGACACTCCTCTTCCAGGAAATTGGAAGAAAGAGGATGCTACATCGGTAGAGGTCGTGGATGCCACTGTTTATCAATAGTTGGTGGGTTCGCTCATGTATTTAGTCAATACAAGACCGGACATATGCTATGAGGTGAACCCGCTTTCACAAGCGATGGTTAAGCCTACCAAGCTCTTTTGGAAGGCAGGAAAGCATGTCCTGAGATATCTCAGGGGCACATCTGAGTATGGCTTATGGTACAGATAGACGAATAAGGTGATGTTGCATGGCTTCACGGATGCAGATTGGGCAGGAAGCCCAACAGACAAAAAGACCACATCAGGAGAGATTTTCAGTATCGGATCTATGACAGTTTCTTGGTACAGTAGGAAACAAAGATCTGTGGCACTCAGTTCAGCGGAAGCAGAATACATGGAAGCAAGTTTAGCTGCATGTGAGGCTATCTGGATGAGGAAGATTCTGGATGGTTTGTTTGGTTCACATTTAGATCCCATAGTGATACATTGTGATAATCAGAGTTGCATTAAACTCTCAGTTAATCGTGTGTTTCATGATAGATCTAAACATATTGATATTCGGTATCATCATATCAGAGATTTTGTGCAACGGAAGATCATGTTGCTTTAGTACATTCCTACGGAGGATCAGGATGCGGATATTCTGACGAAGGCGCTCACCAGGAGAAAATTCGAATACCATAGAGGCAAGATCGGGGTGAAATATAATCCCTATCTTGTTGAGAGGGAGTGTTGAGATTCAACAAGATGATGAGCTTAATGAAAAGAGTCGCCTTCACTAAGTGGGCCTATAGGCTATTTTTGGCGCAAGTCTATTTTTATACTATGTCTATTTTTAGACATGGTGATCATATTTCAGAATTTGCATGATGCTATTTGTGGATGGTTGATCAAGTTGGAAAAATAGATGAAATTCTACTTTTAGAATATTGGGTGAAGTCTATTTATAGATCGTTGATGTAAAAATAGATGCATGTCTATTATTATTAGCTCTTAATAATAATCAGACTCTAAAAAGAAACTTATTCTCTTGGAGCACTTCAGTTCAGTGCACAGATGTGGCACATCAGTGGACTGAGGGAATTACACAATTCCCAAGGGTTTACTGGAGCTAATGCATGGAGGACTCAGTTAGAACTCAAGTGGCAGAGTTATGACACAGTTGGAAGAAGTAGTTATGGAGTTGTATTTAGTTTAACTCAGTTAGACTCAGTTGAGCTAGTTTTATCTAGTCTAACTGATTGATACACTAGTGAGAGTGGAGTGAATTAATTAGTTAATTAATTCACAAATAATAACTCATTAATCAACTAAAAAATACACCAGTTAACTACAGTGCATGACAGTTTCCGTGGAGACCCAGTGGAGAGATAGGTGAAAGGGCAAGATAGACTATCTATTGTGACTATAGTGATGCATTGATTGCATCATACACACATTGGAGATGCCAATGAGGATTTCACACTCAAGGACAGAGTAATTTGAATTCATTCAGAGTTATTCTTCAGTAGGGATTACGTAGTGGAGGAAAGCTAGCAGGAGGCAGAGATCGGTGCATGGATTTGCAAGATTGGTCCTGATTAGTGTATGATGATTGTACTGTACTAAGAGATTGTTATAAGCTTTGTATGAGATTGTCATATGATCTCCATGATACATAATATATAGTTTGGGTTTTTAGCTTCAGGATTTCCCGTTAAAAAATGTGTTATGTGCGATTGATTATTTTTTTTTATGCTTCACATGTGTGTGCAATTAAATTTTCCGCAAAAGATTAACAAGTGGAATAGATTCGGTATCTTGAATAAAGTTAAATAGTGTGAGATCAGGTGGATCTAGGACATATGCATGCTTAGTGCATATAATTTCTACAGATTTATGCTTGATGGGATGCATGTCTAGAAAAATTACTTAAAAAAATAAAAAAAAATGATCGCACCATTACTGACATAAGTTATTGTGATATTATATTGGAATTATATTATATAAGTACACAAGATATTATAAGAATTGAAATTTTTAAAGTTTATTTTATACCAAAATATGTTGATCATTGTGACTAAATTTTTGAAATATTACACTGCTTTAATATTATTTCTCTGATGATTTTTTTTTTTTAATATTATCACTCAAATATAGAAGACCATTGTAGGTGGGCCATATCTCTGCTTCACTTGTTTTACAGTCCCTCTACCTTGGAATTCCATAACCCAAAAAGTTGTTCTGTTCATTTGGGGGATGGAATTTCCTCCACTGATGCAGCAGGGGTGGGGAGGAGGGGGTTGAGCCCACGACTCTTGCAATCGATATCGATCTCAGACCATACCCAGATGCATATCTATATGCAAGCACAAGCACACATGAATACGAGGATGCTCACGTTGACAATAGTGTAGGATCAGATTTGAACCCGACCATCGTGGCTGTTGTGATTGTTGCAAGAGTTAGGGAAAAAATGTGAACCGAGATGGATTGAAGAAAAATCTACTGCATGTTTCCAAGGCGTTCAGGGATGGAACATGAGGTATGCATTCAATATAACCATTTCTTTGTACTTTTCTGCATGCCTTTTGGGTTTGATGGACTTCTATTTGGCGTCTCCCCTGCTTCCTCACAAAGAGGGAATTTCCTGGGCCTTCCCAGCTTCATATTTGTAGGTTATCCCATGTGAGGATGGAATTGTTTAGTTCTAACCATGTAATATAATTTTCTTCGACATGGCCTTTATTTTCCAAATCTGTTTCCACCACCTTGGAAGATATCTTGTATATAGGGGTCTCATGATGTTCCATATCCTAGTTTGACTTAGCAAGTGCCTTGGAGAGGATTGGCCCCATAGGAGATTGTCTTATTCCTCCCCCAAATTTTTTCTTTCCTTTTTCAAATGAGCTTTGAATATATTCCACTTCTCCTCTTCTTTTCCCAGTGAGGCCCATGACTGAGCTATTGATCCATTCTTCCTTCTGTGAGTAGCGAGCCATGGGAATGGCTAGGTTTGATATGTACTTGGGGTTTCTACTCCTGATCAAGTTTTCCAAGAGAACTCTAGGCATCTTGGAAGGTGCCTCTTTGCCATTCCATTCATCCTGGGCATGTTATAAGGTACCTCTTTACCAACCATTTCCCAACCTTCGAACAAGGTTAGGAGCTGATGATGTTGAAGCTTCAATCAAATTCTTCCCGAAATTTAATCCTCTTATGACTTGCGTGTTGGGTGACCTTAACCCATTACTTTATTGATTTCAAGGAGGCATACTTATGAAACAAAATATTCTGCCAAATCTCATTGTTCATGATTAATTTCCCACCCCCTTTAGTGGTTAAGGCTTTGGAGAAACGCAAAACATGTTTTATTCTCCATCTCCCTAGATATTTTGGATTTGAAGTAGCCTCCTAGCTAATAAGAGGTATTATTCCCTGCTCTTTACGCCTTGCATATACCTGAAGATGATCTGCCTTTTTTCTCCTAGTATTTGCTTCGGGATGTTGGCTAACTATAGCCAATACCACCTGAACTGAGTTCCTATGACCTATCCTATGACCCATTGAGATACATATGTGATTCCAGTGCTCTATACTACCCCTAATTTTGTATATTAACAATTTCCACTCCTTGTACCTGTAATTTTATGGCTTAGAATGAAAATCCAAGGAGATTTTGTGCTCAAATTTCTACACAGTGAAAGGGAGGGAACAAAGGATCATTTCCTTTGGGCTTGACTGAAACGACTGAATCTGATGGATGAATTTCTAAGGTTGATCTCCATTCCTGTTGTGCCCCAAAATAGGTTTAGGACACCTCCATGGTTTCTTGCCTCTGCCACCTTGACATTCCCAAATGAAAGGAGGTCAGCCACAAACATTAGGTAGGTGATGATTTTTCTTTTGGAAACCTTCACTCCTTTTCTATCTTCCCCTCTTAACCTTTGCTTGATTAACATACTGAGCCCTTCTACTACCACAAGCACCAAAGGGGGCAAGAGGGGGCAGGTTTGCCTTAGACCTCTTGAAGGGTGAATGAAATATATGGCTATTCCATTGATTAAAGCCACATAGACAACTGAATTGAAACATTATTCCATCCAAACAATGAGTGAATGAGAGAATTGTACTTTCATGAGGATTAGAAATAGATACATCCAACTTCTTTGATCAAATACTTTGGTGGGATCTACTTTCTTGAGCTTGGGCCCTGCTTTGATAATGTGCAATACCTCTTGCGTTGTTGCTATTGCATCATGTATGTATTGATATCCGAGGAACCCAATTTGTTCCTATGAGATTTCTTTGGAAATAATTGGCTTCAGTCTTGAAGAAATGGTTCTTGCAATTGTTTTATATATGCAAGTGCATAGAGAACTTGACCTGTATTGGCTAAAGTGAGTCAGGTTATTTTCCTTGGGAACTGTAACTATGAATGTTGATCTGAAAGCTTGCAAGATCATCCTATTTATTCTTGATTCCTCTATGACTTCAATGATGTCTTTTCATTAAATATCCCACAACTCTCTAAAGAATCTCGCTAGTAACACATTTGGTTCTAACCTCTTCTCATTTTGTAGGTCCTTGACAAATTGTGTTATTTTTTTATTTTATATTGGTTTGTATATTTCTTTGTTCATATCCTTATAGCCATCTATAGAAGACCATGCCCATTGATATCTTATCTTGAATTGTTTCCTTGAAAGGTTGGGTCTATATATTTTGCATCTATGAGGGTGAAAGTTGCTAATGTATTCAAATATTTCACAAATTTCCCTTCTATTGTTAGATTTCTTCAAATGTAATTGAATTCTCTCCTTGGTTTGGTTTGGTTTTGTTATTAGGCAGTTTTCCTATCTCCTCTTTGACTTTAACCAAACTTCCATGCTCTTCATTCTCCATTTAGCCTCTTCCCAGGATAGAAGATGATTCCTTCTAGCTTGCATTTCTTTTAGATTCTCAATCTACTATGGAAGAAAATACCCATCCTTTGCCACCACTTGTATACACTCTGTCTTTCCTTCCACTGTCCTATGTTGATCGTATATATTTCAAAACGTACTTCATACACATTCCCTTATTATATTTTTTGATATTAGGTACCTTTCAAAATTTCCATGGGGTGTCTATCTTCTGTATCGAAGGGGACACAAATTCTTCTAATCAGATCTTTGTTCAAGGAATTTGAGCCAGATCGAGTTAAATTTGAGGTGTGATGAAGTCTTTCTATTATTGTTTACCATCTATAGAATAATTATGGATTGGTCTGAGGCCCCACAGCCATGGTGGAGGGACTCTCCCACCTAGTTGAGAAGAGCATTATTCACTAGAAATATTCCCATTCTTCCCCCTATATAGTCTTTCCCAGATGTTCTGTTTGTCCATGTGGGGGGAAGGCCAATTGATTCAACACATAAAATGAAATCTTCAAGCAGTGTTTGAAAATTTAGGCAAGATAATTTCATGCCTTTAAGCCCCATTTTTCTTTGTTATTTAGAATCAAATTCAAATACCCACCAAGTACTGTCTAACAAGATTCTATCCTTGATATCCTACCAAAAATGTCATCGTTTTCTCTATTACTCCATATATATTTAGATAATATCAACGATTTTTGAATTCTTTTGAGAATGATATAGCTAGCATGGCGTTATCTAATTTCAGGTTTCTTACCTTCTGAATGTCTTGTCTCCAACTGATCATTGGTCCACCCAATTTTCCTTGGGTGCTAGTGCATTCAAACCTGAAATTCTGAAAAATTATTCCTTAAGATAACTTTCTATCTTTCTCGTGATCTTGCTTCTTCAATAAAAATTATTGATGGTTTATGTACATATATTATCCTTCTTAGGGAATGTTCTTGCAGGTAGGTCCCAATGGGTTCTTACAGGTAGTACCCATGCCCTTGTTATTGGTGGAGAATAATATCATTGGGGTGGAGCTTGGGGAATTTCTCTTGTTGTAAGTGCCCTCAAAATAGTAAGTTTTCTGCTTTATTGTACCTTCTATTTTCTTATGTAGTGTTTTATTTCCACCCTATAGGTTTCTTACCTCTATCTTGTGGTAATTCCTCTCTTAATTCAATTTCTTTAACCTGGGATGAATCCTTGCCACTTTTTATTTTTTGGATCTAGTGAGGCAGTTGTGGCTTAAATGGGTTTGCCCCAAGGAGGGTTCAAATGACTCGGGAGGGGTGAGGTCCACCTAGATCTACTTCCTTTTGGCCTTTATTACAAGGATCTCTCCTTCTATATGAACCTAAGGATTTTTCATTGAAATCGGGGGGATATTTCCAGGCCTTTATTTGCATTTGAAGTGTGGTGAGAGATTTCCTACTTAGATTTTTCCGCTAAAGAGTCTTCTAGTATTTCCCTTAGCTTCCTTGTACACTCTAAATATTTTTATAGTATCTCTAGTATCTACTAATTTTCCCGAAGCCTTTATTGGATCCTTTATACAACCAATGTTGTAGCTTGAGGCTTGAATTGGACCTTTTCTTTGTCCCTTTCAACATCAAGAACTAGGACCATTTCACTAGGGCTAGGAGATATGAAGGGAGATTCAATAGAGATAAAGGGGTTGTATCACTTAGCTGGATCTTTCTTTTCCTTTCTATCATATTCCCCCTCCCATTTCCTTATGACTAGCATGTGGGGCCATGTATATGGGAGATGCCCATGATCTCTGCACATGCCACCTCTAAAAGGGAAGTTGATGTATTCTAACATCTACTAGTGGGAGCCTTTCTAGAGCTTATATTTAACGTAATGCACTCGAGGAGCCTCTAATTTAAATTGATCTCTACGTATATCTTCACTACTTTGGTTTTTCCCATTAATAATGTCTTGTTTTCAATTTTGAGGAAACTATCTAACTTGTTTCCAATTCTCTTAAGTATCTCCAGACTCCAATATTCAAGCAGGTGTGGGAGTTTTATCTATATTACCAGCTTGAATATTTGTTCTTAAAAAAGGTCAGAACTAGGCTTCCAATCTCTAATATACAAACAAGCAACATGATCAAAGGTTCTCCCTCCTGAATTATGTCTTTATCTTTATTACTTTTAAAATGGAATGTTGGAAAAACTCTTGATGTTAGATGGAGCTTGGGTGTGTATCCAAGGCCTTTTTCCCTTGATGGTCGAGATTTGAGACCCATTCTTGGAGTGATTTCATTGCCATTTGTTTGTTTTTGAACTTCCTCATAAACGCTCTGTTTGATTATTTCATCACTATTTTCACCACCAATCTCTCCTCTAGCTCTAGTTGCATCTCTCTCTTTGCTTAACGCACTTAGGTTTTTTCTTCCCCTTTTGTTTTTCCTTGTTTCCAAAATCTTCAAGGGTTCATGATCCCTTTATTTTGTCTCTTTGGTTGTGTGCATCACCTCCTCTATAAAGTGAACAGGAAGTACCCTGTATTCTCTCTCGTAGTGACGATAGTGAAAATATTAGTTGGCAACAAATCTTGGAGTAGAGCCTCCTAATCCTTTTCTCCAAGTTCATCTCCCCACAGTGTGGCAACGTTTATTTGGCAAGTTGAAAATTCCATATCTTTGTTAATTTATTCACCTCCTTTGTGATGATTATTCTCTACATGGGGTTCGGTGTAGATTTTGTTACCATCCCTAACCTTGGTTGTGGAGTGTCTTACCCAACAGTAAATCTGTGTTATTGGTAGGAATCCATTCATAATTTAGCTTAATCAAATATCCTATCCAAAATGGCCCTAATAAAAAAAAAATTCTATTCTAAAATTGCTTTGGTGCTATTTTCACTCAAAAAGATGGAGCTTTCAAACCTTTTTACTATTAGTTATTATAGGCTTCTTGTATGTCATTTTCAGCGATGCCATAGAATAAATGAAAATTAATTGTTTATGGAAGCTATAGGGCCAAGAATGTTATAAATATTCCACAACATTGTCTAATAAAATGATTATAAATACTTCTAATGGAAATATGGGACCAAAATTTTACTAAATAATTTTCATGTAACAACTTATGCAACTGCTTGAAGTTTGAGTTTTCATAGGAGATGTCAAATAATTTTTTTTGCTAATTCTTGCACATCATTTTTTGCAAGCACACTAGAATATTTGTGGCCTTGTTTTGTTGGAAAATTTGGGGAAATTTTTTATGAAATTGATATTTTTTCCTACTTGTTCAATTTGATTGTGATTGTTCTCACAAGATTGCATAACTTACATAATATCCGATTATTTTTTCATGTCCTCGTTATGTAAAAATCTCACTTTGACATCATTGTATGGCTTACGTATCCATAAACTTAATTTTGAATATTATTTGAGGTTGAACCGACCTTGTCCAATAGCTGCAGTCATGGATCGAATCTTATTGTATATAAAGGTTGGTAGTGTAGATTAAAACATTATAAAACTTCTAATACCAACTTTTAGCAATGAAAGGACAAACTAGATCACCTAGTTGAGTCTTTGGGAATATTTTTCATCAACACTGTTTTGAATCGTTTGATAGTATATGAAAAATCAGTTTTCTCTCTTACATGCTGGGACTTG
Organism: Pinus albicaulis; assembly: GCA_034641835.2. Classification (NCBI taxonomy): domain Eukaryota; kingdom Viridiplantae; phylum Streptophyta; class Pinopsida; order Pinales; family Pinaceae; genus Pinus; species Pinus albicaulis. The sequence continues at coordinate 1,099,821,043 of CM076578.1, forward strand.
TCACTACAGAGCAAAAGAAGCAGAAAATTACAGAGTTGAAATCTAAATCGAGCAAAGCAGAAGCTTTGGTATGCCAATACTTTAACTATCTTTCATTTGCTTGTTTATGATGGTTATTTTGGTTTAAAGGTTATGATGTAAGAAAATATGTTCAATTTATTATGCATGGATATCTGTAACATTTTGAGACTATTATTAAATTTTGTGCAACCAGATCCGAAAAATTGACCTTCAAGCAAGAAGCTCGCAATCGAGTTTGAAGGCTACTTTGAAGCCATGTATATATATTGAGATATCAGGTGAAGATTTTATTGATTGTAAACAAGATCGCCTGCCTTGGTTGATGCAAGTTTTTTTCTCTTCACTGAATGGATGAACCTGTTATGTGGGATTTGTTTAGGTGCACATTTCTATTGTATAGCATTAGTATCCATATTCATATATTGTAGCCATGATTTGAAATATCAATTACTTTGGTAAGTCTCAGCCATGCATTCAATGCTCTTCTTCTCATTTGAAGTATTTATTTCTCTCAATAAGTATGGGCCTGAAGGAGACATACTGTCAAATTTATTAATGATTGGTTTTTTGTATTAGTCCACAAAAAATTCTCCTTTTGTAGAACAGTGGTGCTTAATTTTGAAATTTTGTCTCTTGGAACCCATGGGTGCTTCACTCACCACTCTAAATATGACTTGCCAATATAGAGATAAAATTATCAGGGAATACCACATGCATGTATGGCAGGGAAACTCCATTATCTGTTTCTTCCCTCCTGCCACAATCAAACATTCTTTCCAAAGGTCTGGAGTTTAATATCTTACAGGCTTCCTCAACTGTTGAGGGAATGTGCTGCCCCTTTCTTTAACATATGAGAACATTCTCGCTGCCCCTCCTTTCTTATTTGGCTAATGGGTTTTCATGCTTCTTTTGATATTGGGCCTCAATATTTGGGGTGAAAAATTACAAAACTCAACCCCATTATTAGGAATCCAAGGAAAAATGGCTTTACCCCTTAAGTATGAATCCAAAATTTTCCTTGCACTTAATGAAATTCCATAAGTAGTTTCCACCTTATTTTTTTCCTTTTTCTCTATATTTCTTTGACATATTTCCTTAGAGGGGAATCAAAGGGAAATTTCTATTATTTTTTTCACCATATCCTCTCCCTTCACCACTTCTTCGACCATGATTTCGATGATCGTACCTTCCCCAAGATGATGAATGAGATTCCATCATAAGAATATAGGAGAGTAATAAATAGAAAAAATAAGAGTTTTGAGTGTTGTTGTGCTATAAAAAAATATGTTTTGAGTTCCTCCCTTCATATCTTCTTGCCGAAGTTATTTTTCAATGTTGTTCTACCAAACATGTCCACCCTAAGCTGTTCTCATTTATGTTGTTCAAAGTATGAAACTGAAAAATGAGATGAATTGGGGTTTCAAGTACTTTTGTAGAGATCCAAGGAGGGGGGGATTTGATAAATAGGGGGGGTAAACCATCCTCAAATGCCAGTTGGTGTGGGGAGGCCATCTAGACACACTCTACCTATTCCCTCCAAAATCAACAAGGTATTTTATAAATTCATTTTTTATTTTATGCATAAAATGTTTCTCTTGTTGATTAGTTCTCTATCCTATAGATTCTGATGTGAATCAATAAATCTACATTTCTAATACAAACTGGAAACCTATTTTCCATCCTAGGATGGTGATTCCAAAGATGGTAAACTGTCTAGGATTCATTGTGTATTTTAAATATTTCATTGTCATTAAATTAATTATTATATTTATGCTTAATATGCCTTGAAATTTTAATGGGTCTAGTAGAAATGGAACTTCTATTATGTATGCTATGATAATCTAAGTCACAAATGGAGGCTGGAACCTGGAAATAAATATAATATTCTCTCCGCAATATCTCCAAGTAAATATGTTCTCAAAATTGCATTCTTGAAAGTATCTCATGTGGTTTACTATCTCCAAACTTGGTGACATATTGATCTTATGTTATATGCACTTTTCTTGAAGTCAAAATTTATGGGAATTGTTCTATTCATGTTCACAGGTTCTGCTTATGGGTGCAAGGCATGATCAGTTGAAAAATGTTAAACATGATGTTCAATATGCAGTGTTTGCATCTTACCATCTAGCCCTTGAGACCTGTTTCCTTGTAGATGAAGGTGCCACCTTTCCTGAACTTACCTTGAAATTATGAATAATTATTGAATTTATAGACAAAAAATTAAGTTTAGATAGATCTATTTCTATGATATATAGCTCTATTGTTCCTATTCCAGAAAAAAACCAGTTCGGAGAAATGAAAAACCTTAAAATGTATAAGACAATATCAACTATATTTTCCTTAGTAGATGACCTTCTAATTAATAACCATAAATGAGAGTCCAAACCGCCTCTTATTAGTGAAGGAATGGGGCCACCTATGTCACGTGTTACTCATAAAACTAGCCTTAATGGAACCAGTCTTGTTCAAACAGAAATTGTTTTTAAGAAATCTTCCATAGGAGATACATGTGCTCAAGTTACAGGGGTACAATGGAATATATATCCATATGAACAAAGACCCTCATTTTGAAATACTCCTTCAGGTGTTTTATCTATATTTTCAGCTTCGATAAAGGCATATTCAAATGAAAATATATCTCCTGTGGGTCCAGGTTCATATGGGGCAGTCACGTCATATTTGGAACTTCAAGATAAGGAATCAAAATATTCAGATCTGGAAAATGGTTTCACTATTTCTATTTCATCCAAGGTTAATATTAATTATAAAATAATAATAGAGGAACTATCTGGGAAGGTGGCATGGGAGAATCAAGGAGTAGTAGAAAAGGAAATAAAGTCCAAGGTTTTTTTGGATAAGCAACATTTAGGGTACATAAACCAAGAATAGGTTTTCTCTAAATAAGACTTTCTGTCTTCTCCTTCTGATCATCAAAGTATATTGGTTTTTTTATCGAGTCACTATGTGTTGAAGGGGACAGTCTGTGGGAATTCACAACTCTTTCGCATCAAGTATTATGGCAGTTTTGATAAGCCACTAGGAAGGTACCTCTGGGATAATTTGTTTGACCAGGTAGATTTTTCCTTCATGTTTTGTTCTTCTTCTATAGTTTTCAAGAATTTTTTTTCTTCATTTATATTTCTTCTTACGTAGTTTTATCTTTCTATCATATATACTTTTCATTTACACAATAATAATTGGAAAATTTTGATGTAACAAAATGCCAAAAAAATGCATAATTTTTATTGTGGTTTTTGTAATGAACCCTTAGAAGCACATTTTCTTTGCTACACACACCGTCAGGGAAACTTCATGATATTGGTAAGATATTTACCTTTATTGTTGACATTACTTGGTGAAAGTGAAGGAAAAATATATATGTGGCATAGGTGCTTAAAATTTGCATGGAAATATGGAGTTCCAGAAGCAACCTGCTAAACCCCACCTTGCCTTTCTGACGCTACATGGGGTTTATCCTTTGGAAAATCCCTAGAGCTTAGTTTTTATAATGATTTTGTAGCAAGTAGAGTTTTTAGCTATGGTAATTCATTATATTGAGGCTGCAGGATACCATAAAAACCAAGGTGCTAACCCAACAAATGTGATACTCTAGGGCTCCAGACACCCCCCAGGCCATAACCAATTTAGTTCGTCAGCTAGTCCAAAACCCAAGTGGCACACCCTTCTCCGAGATGGCCAATCGCTTCTCAATGGCCACCTTCTAGGTTTCACCAGCCGGTTGCTATAATTATTTTTGATTCCACCGTTCGAGAACGGGATTCACCAACAATAATCCCCAGTCAGTCTAGAACCCAAGTACAAGTTTCACCGATTAGTTCCCATAACCTTGAATCACTAAATAATCCACATGCCTTCTTGACTAGGTTACCAACTCCCCCTTTTTATAAACATATCTCTCCTTTATTTAATATTATAATATGATATTATAACATTACTTTTTCCTTAAGATACCTTTACTAGTTGTGGAGTCATTAGCCTCACATACTCTTTTGTCTAGGTCCGCTTATAGCCATTATGTATTTATTAATATGCATAAAGTAAACTTATTTACCATATCAATCTTTCTAGTCTCATAGCATAAAAAGCACAAACACACATCCACCCCAACACTGAAATACACATACACATGGACATATTTCACTAGAAGCAACTCCTGACTCACCAGTCTAATTAATTATGTCCCATCTCACCAACCTAATAATCTCACATGTACATGGTGAATACAACCTAGGGGTTGAATAGGGGATGTTACATCCTCTCCCCCTTATTTATGCATTGTCCTCAGTGTATTTATTATATACATAATCCATAACTGCTACTGCATAGTGACATTCTCCTTCATTCCTTCATCCTCACAATTGGTATGTTTCAGGTCCACTGTTCATATCTTGCACCGATGTCTTTATTCAAGGACATCCTCAATTCCATGTGCACGAACAGGGTCCAGAGATATTTCTCACACCCCACATTGATGGGTGTGAAACCCATCAAAAATTCCATCATACTTCAAAACTAAGAGAACTTCCGAGTGCAAATTTTTGCAAATGGCCATCATAAAGACTTCTAGCCCATGAATATCTCTCCAAAACTGAAATGCTTCCCTTGCAACTATCTAGGAGCATATAGTATTGGTTTTGCTGCCACAAATTTTATTCAGGTGATGTAGGATAAGGTCGATCCTTTGCCATAGGAATAAACTCATCCTTATAACTTTTGTCTTTGCATGAAAACATAGTGTTGGAATCCTCAATTCAAGGACATCCTCAATTCCCTATGTACGAACAGGGTCTAGAAGTATTTGTAACACCCCACATTTATGGGTGTGAAACCCAACAAAAACTCCATCATACTTCAAAATTGAGATAACTTCTAAGTGCACATATTTGCAAATGGCCATCATAAAGACTTCCAACCCATGAATAACTCTCCAAAACTGAAATGCTTCCCTTGCAACTATCTGGGAGAATAGAATATTGGTTCTGCTGCCTCAAATTTAATTCAAGTGTTGTAGGATAAGGTCGAGCCTTTGTCATAGGAAGAAACTCATCCTCATAACTTTTGTCTCTGCATGAAAACACATTGTTGGAATCCTCAATTCAAGGACATCCTCAATCCCTTGTGCACGAACAAGGTCTACAGTTCTTTGTCACACCCCACATTTATGGGTGTGCAACCCAGCACAAATTCCATCATATTTCAAAATAGAGCTAACTTATGAGTGCACATTTTCGTTGGAATCCTCAATTCAAGGACATTGTCAATTCCCTGTACACGAACAAGATCCAAAGATCTTTGTCACACCCCACATTGATAGGTGCGCAACCCAACACAAATTCCATTATACTTAAAAACTTATATAACTTCTGAGTGCACATAGTGATGGAATTCTCAATTCAAAGACATCCTCAATTCCCTATGCATGAATAGGTTCTAGATATTGTCACGCCCCACTTTGATGGGTGTGCAACCCAACACAAATTCCATCATACTTCAATTTTTTTGCCACAATTCTTTTTGATATTTCATTAAACTTGGAGTTGTATTTATCCATGATTGAATTGAAATTTTTCCCCAATCACACATCAAAATATTTTTATTTATAAATTTAGGATATTCTATTACATATTTACTTATATCTAAGACAGTCCAATTTTCCAATTGGGCACAATTGAAGATTTTTGTAACTCCCATCTTACTTATGCATGCAAAACTCTCATGAACACAAAAATACCATTTTATCTTTTATGCTCTATTTAATTACATGAATTGGAGAAGTCATTAAATGGCTAACCTCAAAAATGTGAATTGAATTAGAGCTAGCTAAAAACCGGATCAAAAAACTGGTTGTCCAAAAATACATAAATGATCCAAATTTAGGAAAAAACATATATATTAAGGTGCATCCAAATGAATCACAACCATTATAAAAAATTGTTTCCATTTAACTTGAATTTTCCTAGGCATAGATTTGGAGGTTTCACAACATGAAATTCCTAAATAATATGTTGTCTTGAAGCCTGGCATGCACCATCTCATAGTTAAAATCTAATGTCTTTGGCACCCTTAAACCTGGCACTAGTTTGAGAATCCAATACCATAATAAGAGAATATTTGTGCTAAGAGAGTTCGCCATGCATCTAAAGACACATTTTTTGTTAAGGGTGAAATTATTTTTGTATCTCATAACTATGTTTGAAGGACAAATGTCCATATCATACAACAGAGGCAAGCTTGAAATGTTCGTTATGTAGCTAGAAGTATTGTTACGACATTGTTCACACACCAGCACTAAAGATGAAATGTATTGTATGCATCCTTAGATATGTTTGAGACTACAAGCTAACTGTTTAAATAAATGCATGTATAAAACTTATATATCAGTAAAATAACCATCAATATTTTTCTTGTATCATTTTGGGCTGAATTCACAATACTATGCTAAAAAATGTCATTTTAATGTCTGGAAATTAGGATATACAAATGTGAGATATATACTCTACATCTTTGGGTTATATAATTTTCAAATTTGAGCTCTTTTAGGCTAAATCTTTGGGTTATCTAATTGTTTGAACTTTTAACTTTAAATAAATTCCTGAAAGGAATTCGTAAATACTCGATATATAGTGGTAAGGCAGTGGTACCATAAATTGTGTTATTTCAAATATTGCCAAGGACTTGGTGCAATGACTCAACCTACCCACGACCCCTCACCCATCCCCCTACCAATTGGGATGTGTTCAAAAAAATGGCCCTGGCTTTATAGTCTCACAATGTTGTGTTGTGAACTATGCCATTGGTCCTTTCTATGACACAGTGGTCTATGATGTTTCTTCATTGGACTGTGTCGATCTCCTGCTTGTTCTCCCTTACTAACAACAATTCCATGCTATCTATAATGCTAAACTTCCATATTTTCACAAAATACAATGTCTTGAATAAATACTTATCTGTATATAATATATAGTTATGTTTAGGATTACATAATTTGTGTTGGAGGTGTTCCTTTATGTTTTTCTACAATCCTAATGTTGACAAGCTTTAGCTGAAATTTTTCATAGAATATGCAAAAGGAAATGATTGTCAAAATGTGGCAAAATCTACGTTTCTCCTGATTTATTTTTTTATTGTTCATGAAAATATAATCATGTTGCGATAATTATTTACGCTACAACTATTTCAATTTGTGGATTTTATTTTCCTCCCCTTTTTTTACAAGGATGTAGATTTAATTTTCATGTTGATGGTTTTTGCATGTATCTTATCGAGCCCCAAATTCTGGTAATGGAGCAAATCTTGAGAAGTAGTCATGGAAACAGACTCTATCTGAGGTTAATGTTACAATACCACTTCCACCTGGTACCAAGAAAAGTTTAATGGTCTGTGCATAAAGAATATTTATCTAACGACAAGGTTTAAAGGTAAACCTCATGTCTTAGTTGTAAGTCATTTATTTGTGTTTCTTAACTATAAGTCATCTATTTGATTTTGAGATTTATTAGATCAATTATTTCACTAATCCAATATGCATGGTCGTTATTTCTCACTCGATGTAAGTTACTTGACATGGTTGATATAACATTCAATTATAGGCCACTTTTATTTTAATTCAGAGATTATATTGATTAAAAGGATGTTCATAATTTGATTGGTTTAATGGGAGTTTGATTTAAAAAAAAATTGTAAATCCCACGTGGATGTTATTTTTTCAGGGTGAGCTCTTTGTACCAGTAAGGCTAGATGAGTCCTGGAACATAGGTATACATAAAGTGCATCTTTGGCCTTTTTTGTGTATTTTTTATTTTGTATGTGACTGATGAATTGCTATCGATTGATTTAAAATGAAGGACGGGAAGGTCATGTCAATTCTCTTGAAAAAACAAAATCAAATGGATTGGTAGAATTGTGTTTTAAAGGGTGAGCCAGAAATATGCTCTAGATCTAGATACATGACAGACAATGGAAACAAATGGTGGTATTGATGAGTCTTCCCCGCTAATTAGCTCTAAATGTTAGAACATTTCCCAAATTTCGATTATCTGCAATGGAAATAGTGACTAGCTTTAGTATTTGTATGAATAGCGAATATGGCCTTTGTCTTGTTATTTTCCTATCAATGATATTAATTTTTCCAATTCCAACTTGTTTTTTGTTGAACTTATTAAAGCTTTGATGAAAAACATATAGTTTTCAAAGCTCTTTTCAAAATCTATTTTTTTGAGAAAATTGGTCTTTTTACTTTATGTACCATAATTGCTACCGTGTGACATATGCTATGATATAATTGCCTAGATAAATAGATAGAAGTGTTATCCAACGTAGTCATTTTTAAATCTAAAGAAACAGGATTTCCAAATACAAAGTTTATTAATTTAGAACATCTTTTAGACTTATTAGCTAAGTTATGATTATATATCAGTAGGGAATTTTGTGCATGCTGATGCTTTGTTTTCTCTTTGGTTTCTATCAGGTAAGAATGGTTAATAAGGAATGCGTTCTTGAGCAGTAGGCACAAATCTTATTCTACTATCGACAAAGATCTCCATGGTTTTCAGGCATGGCAACGGAAACACATATGTTTTTCTTTTTTAGTAAAATATTGCCGAGATTTTAATTTTTAAGATATAATTTTTAAAAGTCTAATTCTTTAAAGGGTTCTAGCTCAATGGAAGAGCACCTTCTTTATAAGCAGGATTTTTGTGGTTTGATTCCATCGTACCCTAATATTCATAGGGAATGGTGACGATCAATTTTTAGTGATGAATGATCTTTTGACCATCACCAATGAGCTTTATATGGTGACGTTTTTTGACCCTCATCAAAATATGAAATGGTGATGGTCAACGAACGCCACCATCTACATGCATCAATAGTGACGACCATGAAATACCCGTCACCATAAATTTTTGTTGTTGATATGAAATGGTGAGGGTCATTTTTTGTCATTATAATCATTATTCATGACACACCTTGAAGTCACCAATGAGCTTATCATGACATGTTTACCCTCACCAAATCTGAAATGGTGACGGTCAACGAATGTCGCCATATATATGCACCAATAGTGATGGCCATTAAAGGTCCATCACAAAAAATCATTGTTGTTCATATGAAATGGTGACGGTCACTATCCTTCATTGTAATCAATATTCCTGACAGACCTTGAATGTCACCACAACACATAGTTTTGGTGATGCCACCTTTAGTAACATTTAGTTTTTTGGTGATGAAGGCTATTGTCTATCACCATTGCTAATATGAAATGGTGATGGTCACTACTCGTCATTATAAATCGTTATTGGTGACAGATCTTGAATGTCATCAAAACACCTATACTTTCAGCGACACCACCTTTGGTGACATTCAATTTTTTGTGATGGAGGCTCTTTTGACCCTCACCTATGAGCTTATGGTGACATTTTTCGCCCCTCACCAATGTCATTTTTTCTTGTAGTGTGGGTCTGCAACTATTTCCTGGTATAACAAGAAGTAGAGCTCTATGGCACTCAACTCAAAAAAGTTTGAATACGTGCCTATAAGTCAAGCAACATGTGAGGGCATATGGATGAGGAAAATACTTTTGGGTCTTTTTAGTTAGGTGATGAATCTAACAGTGATATATTGTGATAATCATAGTTGCATCAAGCTCTCTGATAATTTGGTATTTCATTATAGGTCCAACCACATTGATATCCAATATCATCATTGGCGAGACTATTTGCAGAGGAGAATTATGTTGCTACAGTGCATTCTAGCTAAGTAGAAAGATGTTGACATCTTGACAAAGGCATTGTCAAGAGGTAAATTTGAATTCCATAGGTGTAGGATACGAGTGGTGAAAAATCCCTTTCTTGCTAAGAGGGGTCGTCGAAAAAATATAGCAAGAAATTCTCATTTGACTTTCGCATTAGTCAAACTGAGTAAATCGAATTTCTGCATCAGTAGGAAAAATTGGAGGCACTTAACTAGTGTGACATGGTTCATGTCACTTATTTAGCTCAATAAATTTGAGTTAAAGGGCTTGGAGTTTATTTATGCATGTGTGATTGCAAAATTTTATTAATCCAATTTAGTAATTTTCAATTGTATTCACTTAACGAACCTTTAACTATTGATAGAGTCTGTTGAAGGTCAGTTGTGCAGTGGGACGACATTCTAAATCATAGATACGTTAGTTAAATTATCAATCAGTCCAAATTAGCTAGTTCATACAAGGAATTCGAGTTCCTTAGCTGAAGTGGAGATGACAAGGAAGTGTAAGATGATTTGTATACTAGTATGAGTGTATATGTGTTACATGAATTCAAAAGATAAATCCTTGGGAATCGTGTAATCAATTAGGAGGAAATTCCTAAATAATAGGGATTGATTTCAATAGTATTTGCGCAATTAAATATGAGGCCATCTAGGAAAATATTTTTCCAAGTACTAGTCATAATTTCTCATTGAGTAGAGAGAACAATTATTCTTTTCTAGGTTGAGCTCTAAGTTGGAGCTAGCAATTTTAATAATTTCCCTATTCAACTAATTAATGTAAAGAGCCTTCAGCGGTTTTTCCTAGTTGGGTTCTCCTATAAATCACTGTGTATTTGGGGTTTTTCTTATTGCATGTTTATGCATGTTGTTCTAAACTATGATTCCCATTCCACGAATCAATAGAGTAGAATTGTGTCTCTTGATTTTAGTTTAATTTATTGAGGATTTGCAATTTCTATCGAATTTCTACACTAATGCTCCTTTCACATTCCAAGGTTTGATGAATTCCATTTTCAAACCCTTCCTTAGAAAATTTTTGTTTTTATTTTTTGATGATATACTAATCTACAACAAGTCTTCGAAAGATATTGTTAAACATGTTGATATGGTGCTCAAACTATTGGATGAGAAACAATTGTATGAAAAGCCCCCCAAATGTTTCTTTGGGGTAGAAGAAGAGGAATATTTGGGTCATATTGTGTCTCATGAGAGTGTTAAGCTAGACCCTAACAAAATTAAAGCCATAAAAGAATGGAAAATTCCCACAACCTTAAAGAATATTTGAGTATTTCTCGAGTTGAAAAGGTATTATCACAAGTTTTTCAAGAATTGTGGGAAAATAGTAGTACCACTAACATTACTAAAGAAAGATGCATTTTTTTGGAGTGCGGAAGTAACTAAGGTCTTTGAACATATTAAAGAGGCAATGTATCAAGCTATGGTCTTAGCTACACCAGACTTCACAAAAACCTTTATTTTGGAACGTGATGCCTCAGGAAATGGCATTGGTTTTCTTTTAATGCAAGAATAAAGACCCATTTGTTTTGAAAGTCATCCAATCAAGGGAAATTATTTACACAAACCTATTTATGAGAAGGAAATTTTGGAAATACTACATGCTTTGAAGAAATGGAGTCGTTACCTAATGGGAAGACACTTCAAGGTAAAAAAAGGATAATTATAGTCTTAAATAATTACTGGAACACATGTTATATTTAGAAGAGCAGCAAAAATGGGTCACAAAGATGTTGGGTTATGACTTTGAAATCATCTATAAAAAAAGGAATATTTTTTTTGTTGTAGATGCACTCTCAAGGAAGGATGAGGATGTGGAAACATTTTTCTATTTCATTTCTATTATCCAACCTCATTTAATAACTAAAGAAAGCAATGAATGTAATAATGGTGAAGAGGTGTGAACACTCATTCAAAAGCTACATCCAGATCCTAGTGAATCTGACACATTAACCTGGAAAAATGATTCAAGATGATACAAATATCGTTTATATCTATGTAATAATTCCCAACTCCAACAAACGGTTCTTTTGGAATTGCACACTTCTCCTATAGAAGGGTGCTCATGCTTTTTGAAAACTTCCACTGGGTCAAGAAGGAATTTTTTCCAGGATGGGCTTAAATCTGATGTTAAGAAGTTTTTGGAATTTTTTTTGGTTTTCCAACAAAATAAAGTTTAGCAAAATTAAGATCCTGAGTGTTTTACAACCATTAACCATTCCCAGTTAGTGTTGGAAGCAGGTTTGAATGGATTTTATTATAGGTTTACCCAAGTCTGAAGGAAAGAGTGTTATCATGGTGGTAGTTGATAGACATACCAAGTGTGCACACTTCTGTGCACTATCTCATCCTTTTGAAGCCAATAAAATTTCTCTTGAATTTGTGGAAATAGTTCAAAAGCTACATCGAAATCCAAATATTATTGTAAGTGACAAAGATCCCATTTTCATTGGAAATTTTTGGACATAATTATTTTCTTGTCTTGGTACTCAATTATGTCATAACTCATATTATCATCCTCAATATGATGAGAAAATTGAGATATCAAACACATGTTTGCAAGGATATATTTTTTGCTTTGTGTATGATCAACAAACACAATGGGTCAAGTGGTTACCTCTAGCAGAATAGTGGTATAACACTTCCTTCCGTACCGCAACAAAAATGACCCCATTTATGACACTTTAACATGATGTCTAGATGCATCTCACTCACTTATGAGAAATATTATGAGAATATTTTTAGCCCTAGGAATTTTTACCTATCCAAATCATTTAGGATAAACATTATGTCGCCATAATTTATTTTGTATATTTTGGTGGAACAACTTACCATACTTGTTTTTCTAGTCTCAAATACAATTTAGTTCAATCATATTTCCTTGTGATTTATTTATGTATTCTATACTTTTCAAGAGTTGAACATGTCACTTGGTAAGCTAGTCAACCATATATGGAAGTTGGCTTCTATATATAAATATATGGAAGTTGAATTTTATAAATAAGAATACATGGAAGCTAGCTTTAGTATATGTACATATGTAGAAGAAATATTTTGTCTATGTGTATTTACAAAAGTGGGCTTCCATATATAAGCATCTACGAAAGCAATTCTAGAAATGTGCATGATGTGCCTATATATATATATATATATATATATATATATATATATATGTTGCCATCTATTGAGGCCTAGTTTCATAAATTTTCATATATAGAAGCCAAGCTTTGTAAATTCACATATATGGAAGTCTTTCACATATGCACATTTATAGAAGCATTCCCTCATAAATGATCATATATGGAGATTCTAAGGATTGACATTTGTATTTTGGTTCAGTGGCTTGCTTAGCATTTGTGTTGCTGGTTAAGGTTGGTAGTCATTACCAATGCTCTATCTATGGTTTGGTAATCTTTTTTTTAGGATGAGCTAAAAGGAATTGTTGTATCATTTCTATCATAATGTGTCATTATAGATCTTGTTTTTGGATTTGACTTTTCTCATAAAATATAAAAGTTTTTTCGCTGATTTAGTGTGATGATTTATTAGGATAAATAGGTTGGAGGTTATGTTACTTTAGAATTTATGAGATTGAAAAATATGAGATTGAGCCTTATGGGATTTTATATAAAATTGGTTCATGGATGGATTCTATAGATAATGTCTCTCTGAGAATTAAGGATCTTTCAATCCAAAATTCTCCTCAAATTATTTTTCTTACAGGTCATTTTGATGGGGCGGCGCAATGGGGAATATGTGGATGTCGAGTTTGGCTTAGATTGGATCAGAGGACACAGTAAAAAATCTAATGGAATGTAGGGACTGGCAGTAACATGCGGGCTGATGCAATTTCACTATGGGGACTATTATGGTTCTCAAGAAGGACGGGCTTATATAATATCAACATTTACGGGGACTCCAAATCACTCATTGATGGTATTAAGGCAAATACACCTTTCTCTCCATTGAACATAAACAACTGGATAAATCATATTCATGGGCTCAAACTAAACTTTCAACACATCACATTTCAGTGTATTTACAGGTAGGTCAATTCTGTGGTGGATTCATTATCTAAAAAGGATTTATCTGATTGCTCGAGCTACATGTTCTTTTCACATCTAATAGATAATCATATTATAGAGGAGGGCTCCTGAACTCTCCCATAAAATATCTCAGCTAATGTAAAATATGTAGCTCATATTTTGACTATTTTAGCTTGCATCATAGGACATGCTCACTAAAACATATAAAATAAAATTTTGTATATGGTGAAAAAATATGACTAATTGACCTTGATAAATATAATACTTATAAATGACTATAAATTTCTAAACTGTATACTTTTTTCTTAAAAAAATACTTATTAAAACTTTTAAATATAATCTATTTCCTTTATATGTTGATTACTATTGAAGTAATTTCCAAATACATGCACTGAGATAGTTCTTGTCTCGACACTTGAAATTATATATTCCTAAAATTTGCATGGTGTGTTTTAAGTAGCGTTGCCGAAAATTAAAGTTTTTAAATTTCAACACTAATATGAAAACTTTAGCACTTTAAAATGTATATCTATGGTTCCATAGAAATGACTGGTTTGAAAATTCATGTTGGAGACGTCTTTAGTTTAGAGGATGAGGAAATACATCTTTAGAATTTCTATAGTTTAGAAGATAAGGAGAAAATTATATGTAATTAAATTCATTTTTCATTAATAAAATTTATTTTATTATATTTGTAAATATTTTTCATACATTATTATATAGAAGGTTATAATTTATACAAAGTCGCATAGATTTTGTAATATAAATTATTCAAAGTGGAATAAACTTTGTAATCTTTTTATTTAGATTAAAATATCTATATATATGTTTTTCATACATTAATATATATAGAAAGTTCTAATTTATTCACAGTGGTATTTATAATTTATTCAAAATTATTATTATTATTATTAAATGAATTTAAGAACATAAGTTAATCATACACTAATTGCATTAAAGAAATTAACGCACATTATACAAAGAAGTTAACATTAACTTATCTATCCTTATTTTAAAATATTATCCAAACTAATAAAATTATTATAATAATAAATTTAATAGGAACTAAATAATCATATGAAAAAACAAATGGTCTAACATGAATCCAAAATATAATTGTAATTCAACTATTCTTCACTATTATATATAAGTAAAAGAAATTAATTGTAATTCAACTAATTTTTCATCAATAAAATTTATTTTATTATATTTGTAAATATTTTTCATACATTATTATATAGAAGGTTATAGTTTATACAAAGTGGCATAGACTTTGTAATATAAATTATTCAATGTAAAATAAACTTTGTAATCTTTTTATTTAGATTAAAATATCTATATATGTTTTTCATACATTAATATATATTGAAAGTTATAATTTATTCAAAGTGGTATTTAGTTTGAATAATCTATATATATATATATATAATATTATTATTATTATTGAATGAATTTAAGAACATAAGTTAATCTACACTAATTGCATTAAAGAAATTAAGGTGCATTATACAAAGAAATCATACATCCGTAATGTTAACATTAATTTATCTATCCCTATTATAAAATATTATCCAAACTAATAAAATTATTATAATAATAAATTTAATAGGAACTAAATAATCATATGAAAAAAGATATCAATTATTGGTCTAACATGAATCCAAAATACAATTGTGTTTACCACTATTCTTCACTATTATATATAAGTAAAAGAAATTAATTGATAACTATTTTAATTATTTTAATACTAATTTATTTATTAAATATATAATGATTAAAATTTATGTAATACATAAATGGAACTAATTAAACATAACAAATTTTATTAATAAGTAATAGTAATATAAAGACTATTACTTTATAACAATATTGGAAAATGTCATCCTAATGTTCTGTTAGGGTTTATGCTCTTTGCCTTCCGAACCTTTCTCTAAAAGATCTAATTCCCTAGCGGATTTGGCTCCCTCTGAATCATTTGCACGCTGTCAGGTCTACCTTACTGAGCTATTCAACGGAAGATATGAAAGTCACTGGCCCCTCGCTGTTGAAAAGTCAACAAGAAATGTGTGTCTAATTTAATTTTCTCTTAATTAAATTGAACAATAAAATGTAACCTTATCTCATATTCACTTGTAATAGTTAACTGAGTGTGATGAATTCAGTTAGCTCATGAATTTAGAGTTGAGGGTGGTTGGTGAGGCATGCAGAGTGATTCTATTAGCTATGGAGTTTGAGTTGCGGTTAGTGCATTAGTTTAATGCATGCCTGTCAGTTCGAGTGGAGACCCAGTTGAAACAAAGGGTAAAGGGATGTTAACTATTAGTTGTATCATTAGTAGGCTGTTCGCATGCAGTAAAACAACCATAGGATTTCCCATGAGCATTGCACAATTTTGGAAGGCTGAATTTTCTAAATAATAGGGATTGCATTCCACATGAATTGTGCAAGCAAGGTAGGCTGAGCAGAGGCTGAAAACTGGCTAAGTGTTGGTCAATTTTGTCCAGATCATTGTGAGACAGTTGTGAGAGTGTAGGAGACTCTTATGATAAGCGTGCATTGTAATTGTTTCATGATTCCTTGGTGAATATACAATAGAATATAGAGGTATTTTGAGAAGCAAGATTTCCCCGGTAAAATATCTGTGTTGTGGTTTGATTTGCTTCTTTCTTTACTTGTTGTGATTGGTGATCGTGTTTATTTTCCGCAATTGATTTGTAGAAGGATTAAATATCTTGCTTTAGCATATTGCATGATCAGATTGAATCCATTGACATACATATTGTTTATATAATTTCTGCATGGTATCAGAGCATAGGAAATCACTATAGTGGAGAAGAAATTGATTTTTTAATTGAATAGCATTCGAGCTTGCAAAAGTATTATTTGGTGCGACAAGCAGATCAAGATCAAGATAGCTTTCAATGGCTTGAGATTGGAATATGCACTCGAGGGCAGTTCCAATTATATTGCATGGAAAGATAGGATGGAGGTAGTTCTGGAGGAGAATGGGTTGAAATAATTCATTGATAATGACATTCCCAAACCCTCAGCAACAGATGCCGCTCTTATTGATGCTTGGAAAAAGAAGGCTACAAAGGCGAGGATTATCTTATTGGAGGGAGTACGAGACCACATTGTCTTTATCCATGGAAAAGTGATTCCATATGCAATGTAGAAGTCTTTGAAAAATATGTTTCAGATTATTAGTGACCACAGAAAATTGGCATTGAAGGACAAGCTTAGGAGAATCAAATCAAGAAAAGCGACACTATTCCGAAATATTTAACCAAGTTTTTCCAATGTCGAGATGAGATTGGGATCATCGAAATTACTGTCACGGATGATGACTTGGTGAGCCTAGCTCTTCTAGGACTTCCCAAGAGTTGGCATAATGATCAGGAATCTGTCAATGGGAGGGAGAAGCTACCAGATTGGAAGTGAATTTGGTCGGTTTTGGTGCAAGAAGAATTCAGGCGGAATACCAGGGATGGATCCTCATCTAGGACAGATGATGAGGAAAATTGTGCCTTGGATGATAAGGCAAAGAAGGGGAATGGAAATAAATCCTATTCCAAATCTGAGACTAGCAAAGAAGGCAAGAAGCACGACATGTCTAGAGTGAAGTGTTTTCACTATCACGAGCATGAAATTTATGCCACTAATTGTCCATAGAAGAAGAAGAACAATAAGGCTTTAGGATCTAAAACTCGTGAGGATTTGGCCCCACAATCTGAGTTGGACTTCTCACTCATCGCATGCATGGTGTCAAGTGGGATGGGATCATTGTGGTACTTGGATAGTGGTGCATATTTCCACATGATGGGAGACAAAGAAATTTTTAGTAGCTTGGAGGATAAATATCTCCAGATGCATATCGAAATGGATGATAATGGAAGGTATAGCGCTATCAAGATTGGTACAATTACTTTCCAGAGACAATCAGGTAAACCCCTATTATTAAAATATGTAATATATGTACCAGTCTTGAAAAAGAACTTAGTTTTAGTCGCAATGTTGGAGGATAGAGGTTATGATGTGGTTTTCAGTGAAGGGAAATCTTTCCTTCGACACAAAGCCACGAGAAAAGCCAAGAATATTGGGATTCATGTGAAGAATCTCTACAAACTTGATGTAGGTGGCTGTGTAGCATTGATGGGTAAGGCAGACAAAGTGGTGAGCCAGGATGAGGGTGAATTATGGAATAGGAGATTGGGCCATCTACACCACAGAGCATTGAAGGTCATGCTGAAAATTTCCATGGGACTTCCAAAAGGTTCTCTTGCACAAATAGACACATGCAAGGGATGTACCATGGGGAAGTATGAAAATGTCACTTTTCATGAGAAGGAGAAACAAGAAGTGGAAATCCTTAAGAGAGTTCATTAAGACGTGTGTGTACCATTCTCTATAGCTTCAACAACAAAGCACAGGTATTATGTGATCTTTGTTGATGATTTTTGTAGAAAGTGTCAGATATACTTCATGCAGAAGAAATATCAGACATTCTCAAAATTTTGTGAGTTCAAATCACTGATGGAGAAAGATACAGGGAAGCATGTGAAGGCTCTTAGGAGCGACAATGGTGGTGATTATATCTCTGATGAATTCAAAAAATTCTGTAGCAAAGAAGGAATTCAAAGAGAGTTGATTGCACCTCATAACCCACAACAGAATGGGTTTGCAGAAATAAAGATAATAAAAATTGTGGGTGCGGCACGAGCAATGTTGCATGATCAGGGCCTACTATTGCATCTATGGGTAGAGGCATGCAACACAACGGTATTTGTGCAAAACCATAGTCCTCATTGGATACTTGGCATGAGTACACCAGAGGAGGATTTTTCTGGTAAGAAACCTAATGTTTCAATATTTTAAATTTTTTGGCTCATTTGTTTATTTCCATGTGACCAAATATTCTAGGAAGAAGCTCAAACCAACAACTGATATTGGGATATTTTTGGGGTACAATGACTCCCCCACAAATATCGGGTGCATTTTCCAAACAACATAATGAATGTTGTGAGATGGGATATAAAATTTGATGAGGAGAAATCCATGTGATGTCCCTTGAGAGGGAGCTTGATTTTCATGCAGAGGAGGAACTCTTGTTTCCAAAGAATGAACCTCAAGATGTGGAGCAGGAACATGCGGAGGATCATGAAGTGGCAGAAAACACTCATGTAGATCCATCCACCAAAAATGGTAGAATGCGCACCACAGAAGCTGATAGATTGAGACTTGATGTGGCAGAACATGTAGGAGCACCTACTTCACTACGCAGACAGAGACAGTCTCCATACATGTTTATTGGATATATGGCTCTTATGAGCAAGTGTATTGTGACATAACCATCATCCATTGAGGAAGCAGGGCAACAACCAATTTGGGTTGATGCCATGGTTGAGGAGTATGACTCCGTCGTCGAGAACAATGCATGGGAAGTTGTCCCAAGACCAGTCAGAAAATCAATGGTTGGATCTAGATGGATCTATAAGGTCAAACAAGCAGCAGATGGGAGTGTGTAGAAGTGCAAGGTTAGTTTTGTGTCCCGGGGACTCACACGTTGAGGGGATTCACTATGAGGATACTTTTGTACTGGTTGCGAGATACTCATCGATTAGATCTATCCTTGCACTCTCAGCATAGATGGGGTGGAAGATACTTTATATGGATGTGAAGATTGTGTTTTTCAATGGATTTATTGAGGAAGAAGTGTACATAGATAAGATAGAAGGTATTGAGATCTTTGGCTGAGATTCGCATGTGTGCATACTCACGAGAGCATTGTATGGGCTGAAGCAAGAACCTTGTGATTGGTACACTAGGACTAACAGCTATTTCACCAGTTTGGGATTCACTAAAAGTGAAGCAGATGTGAACCTGTACCAGATTGTGGTCGATGGTAAGTGATGGGCCTCTATATTAGACATAAATTAAGGCCCATCTAACCTTTCTTAGGCTCATCTAACCTTCCTTATGCACACGAAAAGATACATTAAATCTCTCCTTCTACACTTAATATTTTTTTCTTATTCTTTAATATGTTCTTAGGAATTTTTAAAGGTAATTGCATATTTGTGCCTAATATTGGTTATTTTTGTAGAATATTGTGAGAATATTGGGCAGATTATGCAGATTTGGAGAAGGAGATAATTTAGGGACTTTCTCCCTGCCACTAGGAGATCAATATTGAAGAATAAATGAGCACAATATCAGGAAATTATTTAGAAATATTGGAGATATTCAAGGGGGTTATCCATCCTCCTTAACTATCAAAGGCAACCAAGAAAATTGAAGACGAAGGGCACTCAATCTATGGTTTACTTGGAGTCAAAGTGGACTCAATCACTATTTTCTAAGGAGTTGTTGGTAGCTTCCCTTGAGGATAAATAAAGTTGATCAAGAGCTAATTAGGGTTGATTCCAGTCCATTCGATTCCATTCAAAAATTTTGTTGCAAGCTATTAATCTTTTTATTATTGTACTTAGTGATTAAAATTTCAGAAATGTAACGAGGCTATTCTCTCCCTGAAATAAGCAGACAGACTCCATTTTACTGATTTATTTCTAGAGAGTTGGGCTTGTGGTTTAAGGCCCAACCCATGTGCCTCATTTTCTCTGTTGTTTTCATTCTTTTCTTTCTGTCTTTTAGCTTGTTTTTTTTATGCCATTTAGTTATTTCTTCTTCTGATAGTTTCATTGCTATTTAGTTTTTGCTTTCAGTGTGTTGTTGTAGTTTTTCATTTTCTTATGTGAGTAATAGAATAGAGGAAAACTCCAAAATCTTTGGATCGAGGCTTCCCGTCTCATCTCTGTCCATATAGTTCGAGGAGGGTAGAACTTCCCATAGGCAAAAAGTTACTTTCTGTTCATTCTTTCCAAGTTTAGGGAAGAAATTGAATTACCAGTCTGAGTCTTTATTTCACTGTATTATCACATGTTCATCTATTTTTCTTGCATGTATCAACTGGATTGTTTTCAAGAATAAGCATCAACAGTTCCAGAGAAGTTCATTAAGTCGTTTTTCTTTATTTTCAAATTCCTCTCCATCTCTGTGTTATGCTTCTGAACCTTGCTACTGTGCCTCCATTTCCCTTATTTTTCTCTTCTTATCAGCTATCGCTTCCTTTTTATTCACAAAAACCATTAAAATTTTGACCTCCACCTTTCCTCCTCGAAATTCCCCATATCGCATTTCGCATCTCACAGGATCCTCCATCTCCTTCCTTTTTCATTCATCAACATCTCTGCAATATTCCATTTCACCTTACCTTTACCGATCATTACGAAAATATTCGAAAAACCTTTGGAAATCAACCTTTCCCCATTCCTTTGAACTTACCGCAATTCCAATTCGCAAATCGCAAATCACACTTCCATGTGATTCTCGTTAACACTTTCTGCTTCTAGACCCCGATTGCGATATCCCTTCGCACCTTACCTTTGCCTCTTATTATCAAAAACCTCATGAAACATTAGACCATGCTCATCTTTCCTTTAAGACTTACCTCAATCGCAAATCACATTTTCATGTGGTTCTCGTTAATACTTATCGCTCCCAATGTAGATTCCGATATTGTTATCGCACTCTGCCACCGGTCCTACCGCCACATCACCCATCACATTTCGCATTTTGAAAATATCATCCTTATCGCAATCTCATTTCGCATCACCTTCTCGTATCGTATTTCCCATTTCGCATCCACCTCCTCAACAACACTTCCGTCACTCTGCCTCATTTGCGATATTGCGATTGCGATTTCTCATATTGAATATTGCATTTCTATCCGCCAATTATAACTCTGCCATCACATATTTCAAGCCTCCCATTCCAAAGCATAATTGCGATATCATAAGGTTTAATGAATTCTAAACCCCTATTTCCACCTCCAAGCCTTGTCTCATGTGTTAAGACTTCCATTAGCATCATTAGCCCTTTTTCCTCCCAAATGCAAGTAACACTTTTTCAAGTTTAGTTAGATCATTAATAGTCGCATGGTTAGAAGCATTGTAGCATGGTAGATAGATCATAGGATAAATAGAGTGTGTTTATAAATTTGGCCCATTAAGTGTGGTTTAGAACTATTTTCCTTTCTGCCATTTATTTTCAACAAGTTAAATTAGTTTCCTTTTCATAATTTCCTTTCTACAATTTAAATTAGTTCCCTTTCTTCCATTTCTTTTCAACAATTTAATTTACTTTCCTTTCCATCATTTCCTTTCTGCAATTTAAATTAGTTTATTTTCTACCATTACTTTTCAGCAAGTTAAATTAGTTTCATTTCATGTCATTTATTTTCAACAATTTATTTTAGTTTCCTTTCTTTCATTTCCTTTATGCAATTTATTTTAGTTTCATTGAAGTGTGACGGACTTCACTGAGAAACCCTAGAAGTAGCACCCTTTCGTAGAGAGGAAGAGGATGACATGAGTAGAATGCATCTGTTGTGTATATAGCACTGTCACCTCCAAGTTTGTACGAACCTCGGGTTGATAAAGTAAAGTAGGGCAGCCCCTTGGAGTTGCAACACTCTTGGTGCAATACTAGGGCTCCCCACTTGTTGGTGTCGTTGTTAGATTATTTGATTTTTTTTACAATTATTTTCTTCTTTCCTGTATTTTCATTTTGTTTTTTAAATATCGAAAATACAAAAAAAATCTAATTTTCATGCCTTATAGGAGTAGGGATACTTAGAATTTTTTTAAAAATACTTCTCCAATACCAACCCCCCACTTGACCACGTGGTGCAGTAAGAACCACATCACCATACACATTTTAAGGTAGAATACATGGATGGATATAATGAAAATGAAAAAAATCTTATTGGGTTTCCAATTCAAGATATGGACATCGGTGTACATACGAAGAACATCCCTCCATCTTTCCTTCCCAACTTCCATGGTATGAGGACAGAGGATCCGAAAACATTTCTCTTTGAATTTGAGATACTTTGTAGATCTTATGTCTACTTAACACACAATAAAAAACTAATATTGTTTCATGCAACATTGAAGGATAAATCTCTTAAATGGCTCATGAGTCTAGGTACTAATTCAATAAGATCATGGAATGATATGCAAAAGATATTTCCAGGAAAATATAAAAACCATGATCTCAAAGAAGAAATTTTTAGAATGAATAAAAAATAAGATGAGAGCCTTGAGGATATAATAGAGAGGTTCATGTATAATATTAAGAGGAAAAAATTGCATCATCTAGGATTTGACACACTAAAAACCCTCTTACTTAGAACAATTAGGGATGAGTGGATTGATCTCCTTAATCTCATGAGTAGAGGAGATGTATACGAATTGTTATTTGAAGAAATTTGTGAAACTTGCAAGCGCATATCAAGAGGAATGGAAAGAGTAAGTAAATCAGAATCATTCCCAAAGTTTAAATAAGTTTACCAAGAAGACAATGGATCAAGGAAATCACCAAATAAGCTATGTTATGTAGCTCCAAGGATACCTTGGCATCCTAGTCGACTTGATATTATGCAAGGACCCACTTCACAATTTCAAGCTTATCACATCCATCTCAAACTAATTGGGACAAAATCCATCCTTGGAAACCTTGGCCATCTCAACCCCAAAACCAATCTTGGCAACATGGTTGGAAAATACCTTATTAGGAAAATCCATAATATCCTTAATATTTCCCTCCATATCCTCCATACCCAACTCCATGCTATCCCTACCATCCACCTCCACCACAACCACAATCTCAACCACATCCATCTCATATATCTGCCCCCACTCAACTACATGTACCACCATTTCCAAACCCATACAATGAAGTATCTAAGCTCACTTACGATGTTGAGGTACAACACTTCCAAACATATCCTCTTGATCTAGATGGTATTCATCTTAGTTCAAGAAAGGTATTGCAAAGGAGAGATTATATTAATGTCATTGAAGGAAAACATCAAGAATAATAATATCCAATTGTGGAGATCAAAAGATCAAGAGTTGCACTTGATGAAGAGCCGGCATCAGAATCAGATGTTGAGAAAGCTTCCTCATGTTTACCATAATTTTTTCCATGTGTTCAAGAGAACAATCAGAAAAAAGAGGACGATTTGAATGTCATAATAGAAGAGGACATCCAAGGTGGTCCAACTCAGCAGGTGGACCAGGGGCATCACAACTATATTGACATATGGTTCCAAATAGTCATTAAGTTGCAACAACACACTCTTCTCCAACAGTACTTGATACAATCCCAGTCAAAGATATTCATCTGTCATATTCAGGTACATGTCAAAGCATGTATTCCAAGTGTGCACATGATTTTATCTATCATCTTGATGTGTACATGGCTCCATTGGAAGTATTCCTATACTTGAAAAAGGTTTTATTTTTTCAAGTAGAGTAGGAAAGTGAAAAAAAGAAAAAATGGGGAAAAGAATAAAATCTCAGGTGAAAACCTCTTTTGAGGCATCTGAGATTGGCTCACTGATTGAAAACCTCCATGAGGCAGTCATTGGATTAAAAAAAAAGGACAAAAATAAAATATCCTAGGTGAAAACCTCCTTTGATGTGCCTAGGAAGACCTACTAGTGGAAAACCTCATTGAGGTATCTAGTAGGCCAAAAAAAAAATGCATTTCTCCATGTATCTCTCTCTAATAAATGCAGGTGCTCTCCAACCTTTGCAATCAGAAAAAAAACAAGCTGGCACAAAATAAAATTTGGTCAACACCCTAGTCAAAGGTAGTCAAACTTGGACTTCCTCCTCTTGTGCTCAGAAGCTCCAAAAGGACCTCAAGCAAATTATCACATGTAGCTTCAAATCAGCTTGAGAACCACCCAAGACATCTTCAAAAACCATATTAGCAACTTCAATATCACCTACAAAAAAAAATCAATGGTAAGGCTTAGGTATGAAATCATCTAACCATTTCTTCAAATCTATTATAGCTTAAGAAAACATTAACAAGTGTGAGAAGGAAATATTTTTATAGCCAAAATCAGTAGCAGGGCAACCTCAACCTTATCTAGCAACTAGCCTCACTTTCTCCATCAAGAAGAGGAACATGACAAAAGTAAAAAGGACTTGAGAAGGTGGGTAGTAAGAAGTTCATGTAATGGAAGACAAGGAGTGCCAAAGGGGTAACCAAGGGAAAACTCAGTTCACAGAAAAATAACTGTGAGTTTATTCTGCATGCAATTAAAAAATAATAATAATAAAATAAAAGGTGGATCCACCACTTCTTGGCATGTGAAACACATTTTCTTAAGGCATCTGAGGACCTCCATAAAGCACCTATGAGAAGAAATGAAAGAATAATAGCAAGAATATTAGCAGGAGGAGAAACACATTTGGCCAATAAATGGAAAACAAAATAAGTGAGCATGCAAGAAGAACCAAAAGGCAGGGTGGATGAATAGCTTGCTCAGAGGATGAGAAAAAATTTCAGTAGGGGAGTGATGATGGGCCCCTAAATTAGACATAAATTAAGGCCCATATTTAACCTTCCTTGTGCACACGAAAAGATATATTAAATCTCTCCTTCTGCACTTAGTAATGTTTTATTATGCTTTAATATGTTCTTAGGAAGGTTTAAAGGTAATTTCATATTTTTTCCTAATATTGGTTATTTTTGTAGAATATTTTGAGAATATTGTGCAGATTATGCAGATTTGGAGAAGGAGATAATTTAGGGACTTTCTCCCTGTCACTAGAAGATCAATATCGAAGAATAAATGAGCACAATATCAGAAAATTATTGAGAAATCTTGGAGAGATTCAAGTGGGTTGTCCACCCTCCTTAACTATCAAAGGCGGCCAAGAAAACTGAAGACGAAGTGCACTCAATATATGGTTTACTTGGAATCAAAGTGGACACAATCACTATTTTCTAGGGAGCTATTGGTAGCTGCCCTTGAGGATAAATAAAGTTGATCGAGAGCTAATTAGGGTCAATTCCAGTCCATTCTATTCCATGTAGAATTTTTCCTACAAGTTGTTAGGCTTTTTATTACTGTACTCAGTGATTAAACTTTCATAAATGTAATGAGGCTATTATCTTCCTGAAATGAGAAAACATACTCCATTTTAATGATTTAGTTCCAGAGAGTTGGGCTCGTGGGTTAGGGCCCAACCCATGTGCCTCAGCTTCTTTGTTGTTTTCATTCTTTTTGTTTTTGTCATTTAGCTAGTTTTTTTGTCATTCAGTTAGTTCTACTTCTGATAGTTTCATTGTTGTTTAGTTTTTTCTTTTAGTGTGTTGTTGTACTTTTTCATTTTCTTATGAGAGTAATAGAATAGAGGAAAACTCCAAAATTTGTGGATCGAGCCTTCCCCTCTCATCTTTTTCCATAGAGTTCGAGGAGGGTAAACCTTCCCACGGGCCAAAAATTACTTTTTGTTCATTGTTTTTGAGTTTAGGGAAGAAATTACATTACCAATCTGATATTTATTTCACTATATTATCGTGTATTCATTTATTTTTCATGCATGGATCATCAGGGTTGTTTGCAGCAATAAGCATCAAAAGTTCTAGAGAAGTTCATTAATTCATTCCACTTCATTTTCCAATTCCTCTCCATCTCTCTGTTACGCTTATGAACCTTGTTTTTGCGCCTCCATTTCCCTCCTTTTTCTCTTCTTATCAGCTGTCACACCCTTTTTATTCACAAAAGCCATTAAAATTCTTACCTCCACCTTTCCTCCTCGAAATTCCCACTATGGCATTTCACATCTCGTAGGATCCTCCATCTCCTTCATTTTTCATTCATCAAAATCTCTGTGAATTTCCCTATCACCTTAACTTTACCGATCATTACGAAAATATTCGAAAAAATTTTGGAAATCAACCTTACCCCATTCCTTCGAACTTACCACAATTCCCATTCGCAAATCACAAATCGCACTTCCATGTGATTCTCGTTAACACTTTCTTCTTCCAAACCTTGATTGTGATATCCCTTCACACCTTACCTTTGCCGCTTATTATCAAAAACCTGATGAAACATTAGACCCCGATACTCTTTCCTTTAAGACTTACCGCAATCGCAAATCATATTTTCATGTGGTTTCCATTAATACTTACCGCTCCCCATGCCGATTGTGATATTGTTATCGCACTCCACCACCGGTCCTAGCAACACGTCACCCATCACATTTTTCATTTCTCAAATTTTAGCCTTATCACAAACACATTTCACATCACCTTCTGTTACACAGTAATTTGTCACCGTCCCTACCATTCCCCGTCCCGCACAATGGAGGACCCATAATGTGACCTGTGAACACTGTCATGCACTGAAAACATCATCATTGCATCCCTCTGAGTATGAGCTTCATTTCCCCTTGAGACACCTCCTTGCAAAATCCATGAAAAACAGCTCTTTTTGCATTGGCGCGGGTAGACAGTTCAGTACTCGCGCCACTCAGGGAAATCCTGTAAAGAGGTCGCGCCACTTGGCGCTCTGTCATAGAGCAGCAATCGCGCCACCCATTTTAGGGACTGTTTTTTATATATGGATGGCGGAAGTTGGGTTAAAGGTTCACAAATTCTATTAAAAAGCCACTGAAATAATGATCAAAAGCATACCTTTTTAGTACCTGCCGCATTTTTAGCCCGAGAATTCTCATAAGTTGAGCTGATTGACTATGAGGATACTTTCACACCGGTTGCGAGATACTCATCGATTAGATCTATCCTTGAACTCTTAGTGCAAATGCGGTGGCTGATACATCAGATGGATGTGAAAACTACATTTCTCAATGGAGTTATTGAGGAAGAAGTGTAGATAGAGCAGCTAGAAGGTTTTTAGACCTTTGACAGGGAGTCGCATGTGTGCAAACTCAAGAGAGCATTATATGGGCTGAAGCGAGCACCTCGTGCTTGGTACACTGGGATTGATATCTATTTCACCAGGTTGGGCTTCACGAAAAGTGAAGCAGATGTGAACCTATACCAGATTGTGGTTGATGGTAAGCTCTTGATTATTGTACTTTATGTTGATGATCTAATTTTGACAAGTGATGAGTAGCTCATAACTTCTTGCGAGGAGGATATTACAAGAGAGTTTGAGATGAAGCACATGTAACTCCTTCATGATTTCCTTGGTTTGGAAATATGGAAGTGAGATGGTGAGATATTTGTTTCTCAAGGAAAGTATGCTAAAGATATTTTGAGTAAATTTCACATGGAGAGTTGTAAACCCATGGAGACTCCTCTTCCAGGAAACTGGAGGAAGGAGGATGATACTTCAAGTGAGGTAGTGGACACTACTATTTACAAGAAACTTGTAGGTTCAGTGATGTACCTGGTGAACACTAGACCAGACACTTTCTACGTCGTTAACCATCTGACTCAAGCTATGGCTAAATCGGCCAAGATATTTTGGAAGGTGGGGAAGTATGTCTTGAGATACCTTAGGGGCAACACAAAGTATGAATTATGTCACAGATGGATAGAGGGAGTGAAGCTTGAAAGCTTCACCAATATAGATTGGGAAAGCAGTCCATCAGATAAAAAGAGCACATCAGGAGCGATCTTAAGCATAGCATCGAAAAAAACTTCTTGGTACAACAGGAAGCAAAGATCTGTGAAACTCAGTTCAGCCAAAGAAGAGTACAAGGAAGCAAGTCAGGCTACATGTGAGGCCACCTGGATGAGGAAGATTCTGGTTGGTTTTTTTGGTTCTTAGATGGATCTGATGGTGATACATTGTGATAACCAGATTTTTATTAACTCTTAGTTAATCTGGTATTCCATGATAGGCCCAAGCACATAGATATCTGGTACCACCATCTCAGATATTTTTTCATAGGTGCATTATGTTACTTCAGTACATTCCCATAGAATATAAGGATGTAGATATTCTAACGAAGGTGCTTTCCAGGAGAAAATTTGAATACCATAGAGGCAGGATTGGGGTAGCTGATAATCCTTTTGTTGTTGAGAGGGATTGTTTAAAAGTTAATAAGAAATGTGTGTCGAATTTATTTTTCCCTTAATTAAATTGGACAATAAAATGCAATATTATCTCATAATCACTTGTAATAGTTAACTGAGTGTCATAAACTCAGTTGGCTCATGAATTTTGAGTTGAGGGTGGTTGGTGAGGCATATAGAGTGATTCTATTAGTTATGGAATTCGAGTTTCAATTAGTGCATTAGTTTAATGAATGAGAAATAAATTAACTTACTTTATGGAGGTAAAGTCAATTGAACTAGTTGTAACTATTTGTTGCACTAGTCAGAGATCAAGTGAATTAAATCAAATTTAATTCACATGTAGTGATCTGCCATGAAACTGATGATTTACTATTAATAGCAGAATGCATGTCAGTTTCAGTGGAGACCCATTTGAGACAAAGGTTAAAGGGATGTTAGCTATCAATTGTACCATTAGTAGGTTTCCTACATGCACTAAGACAACCATAGGATTTCCCATGAACATTTCACAGTTTTGGAAGGTTGAATTTCCTAAAGAATAGGGATTTTATTCCACATGAATTACGCAAGCAAGGAGGGTTTAGCAAAGGCTAAAAATTGGCTAAGTGTTGGTCGATTTTTTCTAGATCAGTGTGAGACAATTGTGAGAGTGCAGGAGACTCTTTTGAGAAGAGTGCATTGCAATTGTTTCATGATTCCTTGGTGAATATACAACAGAAGATAGAGGGTTTTTGAGCAGTAAGCTTTCCTTAGGAAAATATCTGTGTTGTTGTTTGATTTTCTTCTTTCTTTACTTGTTGTGATTGGTGATCATATTTACTTTCAACAATTGATTTGTAGAAGAATTCAGTATCTTTCTTTAGTACATTTCTTAATCAGATTGAATCCATTGATATACATATTTTTTGTATAATTTCCACATTTCAAATTATATTCAGAAATAGAGAAGTATTAATAATCATAATATATGTTCATAAGTGTTGAATGGTTGTTCTTAAATAAGCCAAGAGTATAACAAACTTAGCTTAAATAGTTTTAACATCCTATAATATTCCTAATCTATCTAATAAGGTCAAAATCATCCTTTTGGTTGCACAAAATATTGTAGAATCCCACTAAATCACAAAATTTTCCCTTTATTTAGGGATTTCTCGATGATTGGTCAAGTTTTACTAGCATTGATCAGGCATGTTCAAACTCATTTGGATTGTGCCAATAGGAATATTTCCATCCTTGGTTACCATGCTTCTCAGATATATGTTCAGTTTCCACCTAGGTGTCTTGCACATACGACTTCAATGGAGCCATTATCGGAAATTATGTTCTAGTCAAAAATAATTTTTAATACCCAATTTTTACTATAAATTATAAAATTTAAAAGACATAATTATGTACCTTAACTGTGCAATAAGAGGCAAAAATATGGAAAATATGACCATGGTATTGTTATCACAAAATCAGACCTGATAGGCTGCCAATCAAATCAATCTCATGTAACCGTTTCAAACCAATCTTTTGATTGAGGCTTAGCCTCCTCAACCTGAGAGGGCTCTCTCAAGGGTTAATGATTTTTTATAGAAATATAGATGGATAACTCTATGTGGGGTAATATGTAGATAAATTATAGAAATTGGTTTTAAATCACATTAGAAAGTGCTCATTGGGCTTATGGAGTAAAAATAGCTTCAGTAAAACAAAACAATCTACTCAGCATGGAAGTCAAGGCATATCAGATTTCTAGTCCTAAGAAACACATGTGAAACTGTAAAACACACGGTTAGTTTGTCTATGAAGGAAGTCAGAGCATCAGTGATGAATTCTGAATAACATAAGTAAACACCACTGCAATAGGATAGTAAGAAGATGCCATTAGAACAAGAACAAACTAGAACTCTTTATGATTCTTGAGTTGGCTAAGTAGAAAACTCTGTATTAAGCTGAAAACCAGTCATTTACAATAAACACAGTATTTTTGATAAAAAAGTCCAACCCTTTTCTAATTCAACCTCTTAATATTTTATAGATCATTTACGATGTAGGATAACCTTATCCTTAGCTAGATACATCGAATTCCTACTTTTTGACACCTTTCCTAAACATATGACATGGTATTTATTATAAAATGATAGTTGAAAACCTAATGAAAAGTCCTATGACAAATAGGATTCAAACTCCTTAAATATACTCATAACAACCTTATCTAAACTAGATTACATTATTCTCCAATTGTATTCCCATAAGGTTGAATCCAGATGATAAGCTCCAACACTTTATGACCTCAATGCTGATCTCGAATAAAATAGGAAACTGTCCCCTATTTTCTAGGCATAGGATTCTTTGTTCTCTTGAGACACTTTGACTGTCATGAACCCATTACTTCGAGCTTATTTGATGTTAGGAACTGAATTAACATATGTAAAAACCTCAACAAGTCCCAACTGTCCAAAACCACCATCAAACTCTTCAAAATAGCAGAATTAAACCTACGCTACGAAAACAACACAATTTCGTAACGCTTTTCATAGCGCAGCCTTTTTACCCTTTGACCTTCAAAAATTTGGATTATTTATTCCAGATTTATCTTCATTATAAATTAATACAAGAACTTCTCACATATCACTTTTCCTATTACATCATTACAAATGAAAGGTAATAAATTTGATAGAGGTGTGTGACGCTAATTTTGAGTAGCTTAATCAGTTGTTGACACGTGCTCTAGTGTTAAATATTTCAAATTCGAAAAATGAGTTTGTTGTATGTAAATATGGTTGCAAGAGAGGACTTGGTGGAGTAAAAAAAACTAGCAAGATAGGACTTCAAAAGGTCATATGCTATCAGTCAAAAAAACTAAATGAGCATGAGTAGAGCTACACGGTACATGATATTGAGTTAGCAATGATCATACATGAATTGATGTTGAGGAGGCATTATCTTCTTGGCATGAAGTTTCTAATTATGAGTGATCACATTGGGTTGAGGTACTTATTTTACAAGTTGAATCTAAACAGTAGGTACGATAGATGGTTGGCCATGATCAGTGAGTTTGACTTTGAGATTAGGGACATCAAGGGGAAGGAGAACAAGATCACAAATGTTATTAAAAATATGGTACAGGTAAATCACATATCATGTATGAGATCCTATGGGACATAATTACAATATGGGATCTTGCAGGCAAATCAGCTGGATCCAAGGTATATGGAGATTATGCATAGGTTGTAGCAGAGTATAGGTACATGTGTTGGTGTAGGTATAGGTATAGGTGTTTTTATAGGTATAGGTACATGTGCAAGTACATGTACAGGTAAAGGTATAGGTAGTGGTACAGGTACAAGTACTGGTATAGGTGGAGGTGTATAAGATTTGGACTACCTTCTTACATCAAATGTATTAGTTAGATTTACAAATAGGATATATATGTACTTAACAATAGTGAGCTCAAGAAGGTGATATTAAGGGAGTTTCATACAAAATCATATTTGTGTCACTTAGGATACCAGAAAACATTGACTGTAGTGAAGAGATTCTACTATTAGTTGAATGTCAAGAGGGATGTGGCAGAGTTTGTAGCCAGATATTTAGATTGCCAGATGGTTAAGGAAAAGTGTAAGCATCTAGGTAGACTAGTACATCTGATTGTGATTCAAGAGTGGAAATGGGAGTTTATTTCCATGGATACCATCATAGTTTTTCCAATGACATATAGACAACATGATTCCATCATGGTTGTTTTGTTCAAGTTGACAAAGGTTTCAAATCCATATCGGTGAATACTACATATTAGCTAGTGATGTAGCACAAGTGTTTATCAAATACATAGTCATATTTCATGGTGTTCCAAATAATATTGTGTCTGACAGATGATCTAGCTAGATATTGATGGCCACTTGCCTATTCCACTTGGGGCCCCACCATTGTTTCTTTTAGTTTTTCCATTTCCTTAATTGTAGCATAGTTCATTATTTTTAGCAGTTTTTCAGGTCCTGAACATCTAGAGCCGTTTTGAGGCCCTAAGTGACGTTTTTTGGGAAAAATGAGAGAAAAATGGAAGATGCTTTGATGTTTCCCATATAAAAAGTTGTAGGCCTTGGATATATATTTATAACAAGGTATTGTGCATGTTAAACGAAGATTGCATGCCAAAGTTATGTCCCCTGGAAGTTGATGTTTCAATTTACCCAAACGAGGCCCATAGTTTTGGCACTTAATCTCCTAGGGTTAGGTTTTTGGATGTTTATGGTTTTCCATTGTTTTTCAATAATAAATATGCCCTTGAGCCTCATTGTAACATAGTTCAAAGGCATGTATCCCCCACATATCTTCTCATAGATAAGCTACTAGCACCCTAACTAGTTTATTTCCATTCCGTCGGTAAAAAAAATTCAGTTCTTTGATTTTAATTGGATGAATTTTTATTTCCACTACATCTTTGTATTTATGGTTATATGTTTTTTTTGTTGCATTCCTGCATAAATCTAGATCAATAGAGAAGCAAAGCTCTCTTCCAAGCTTTGAAAGGAGTCGTTTCCAAGTTTGGACACCAAGTTCGCCTTTAACACAACTTATCATCCATAGAAAGATGGGAATATTGAGAGGGTTCACAAGATAGTAGAGGATATGTTGAGGATGAATGTGATGCATAAGAAACACAAGTGGGAAGAATATATTCCATTGGTAGAGTTTGCCTACAAAAACGGGTATCATGAGTCATTGAAGATGAGTCCATTTTAGGCATTGTATCAACAGAGTTGCAACACTCATATCAGTTGGAGGGATTCGGTTAAAAATATATTGATTGGACCAGGGATATTGGCAGAAATGGAACAAGAAATGCATGTGATCAAGAAGAAATTGAAATTCGTGCAGGATAGGGAGAAGATTTATGCATACATGAATAGGTTATTGAAGGAGTTTTAGGTTGGGGATCAGGTGCACTTGTGTATGAAGCCCAAGAAGAGCTCCTTGTGGATAGGATTGTGTTACAAGCTGGAACCATGGTTTTTTGGACCATTTAGGATCATTGAGAGGATTGGGCCAGTAGCTTATCGACTTGTACTACCTTCCATAGTGAAATTCCATGATTTTTTCATATATCGTTGCTTAAGAATTATGTTAAAGATGTTGATCATGTTATTGATGGGTTTGTATTGCAAGTGGAACTAGAAGGAGAGTTCCAGCCGGTTGCATCGCATTTTGCAAGAAATGAAGCTTATGCTCAGGAATCGAGAAATCAATCAAGTAAAAGTGTAATGGAAGAAATTTGGACCCGATGAAGCTACATGGGAGATGGAAGATCAAACGTGGGCCACGCATCCTTCTTTGTTTATCGGTAGAGGCAAGGAAATTTTGGTGTAATTTTAGTATATGTATGGTATATGTTTTGATAATGTTTTTATGTTTGTTTTTATGTGATGTTAGGGTATATGTACTTATGTGTATGGATGTAAATACTTCCATGAGCTATGTTATAAAGCTCCAATAAGTGGGATGGGTGTCATGTAATAATAGTTGCCATTTGTTATGATGCCATCTTGATGTGTTTTTCACCAATGTGATCATTGTGAATACTTCATAGATCTATGTTATAAAGCTCCATTGGAAGTATGATTGCTTTTTAGTGGTGTTTTTGAGGGATATGTGTGATTGAACACCGAGGATAGTGTCCTGTAAGGGGGATGGTTCTGTAACAACCCTAGTGAAAATTCCATGTAATAAAGTTAAAATAATAGCCACAGTTGATGGGAGACATATTCCAAGTTGAATGTTGGGAAAACATCCTAGTGTGGGTGTTCACATGGTTTATTATGGCTAAGGAAATTGGAAAAGGATATGGCTAAGGAATTAAAGAGGCAAAAAGTATTTTTGGAATTTTTATTTATGAAAATAATAGAAATTAGGAGAAAATGGAGGTAAAAGGTCACAATTTGCACATGAGGAGGAAAATGAAGGAAAATAATGTAAAATAAATGAAATAGAGGCTTCTTCTATACAAAGGATTATGAGGACCAGTTGGTAACTTTTTGTCGCTTCATTTTGGAGCTCTCTCATTATTCTATATATCTCTCATACTCTTCGATACTTATAGTTTTCTTGGAGAACTCTTGAAGAGTTTGGATACTTGGTGATCGAAGAAAGAGGGAAAAGAAGGAGTAGGAAATCATAATTGGACATAAGAATCAACGAATACAACGAGATTTTATTGCAGGTACCAATTTGTATGCATGATTTACTCTCTAGTTTTTCCATGCATGGTGTATGCATGTGGATTTTCCTAGCCTTTGTCATTTCCTGGATAGCCATGGTGTTGTGGGTTTACTTTTATTGATTTTTTTCTCGTTGTTTCTCATGATTCCTTTAGCTATGGGTTGAGTTATTAGTTATTGCAAGACTTGGTTGGAAAAACACTCTTGAAGCCCGATGGACAACCATGGGTTGAGTTACTAGTCCTGGAAGCCTTGGTTAGAAAAATGCTCTGCAATCCCTAGGTGGGTTGAGTAACTAGTCCTAGAAGCCTTGGTTGGAAAAAGACTCTAGAAGACCTATAACAGTTGGGGTTGATATACTAGTTCTAGAAGCCCTAGTTGGAACAAACACTATGGAGCCCTCGAACAACTTAAATAGAGACCAATATGTGATGGTTGTGATGTACGGTCGTATGGTGGAGTCACTGGTAGAAGGTTGAGCTTGTTTTCCCTTTGGAAACCCTATATTGATTGTGATTGATGTGTTTGGTGAGATCCCACTTTCATGCTTGGAATATGGCATGGGGGTGATTGAAGGAAGTGATACTTGGCTGAGCCAATCTATGGTCAGATGGAACATGAAATTTCAATCTATAGTTGGTTTTTACATGCATTAATTAAGAGTTCATTCCTTTGGTATTTGGTATGAAAATGTATTGTTTATTATGTGGATTCTACTGCTATCGTATCCATGGTATTTTTTCATTATTATGCTAGTTATAAGCATGTATTTTATCAAGGATGATGTATGTCTCTATCTATGTTCTTACTTGTAAATGAGTGCACAATATATTTATGGTCAAATATATTGTATTGCAACTAATGATGTAAGGGATAAATGCCTCTTAGTGATTCTTAGATAATTATGAGACCCCTATGTTTAAATATGTTGTTTACATATGTATACACAATTTTTGTGACATTTTTGCTGAAATGCATGTCATGGCTAGGAGATCTCTAGATGATTTCCTGGTGATGTGATTGCTTACCTTTGATTTAATATTATTTATCATATCATTGAATTGGCATGCCTGTGACTATGGCCAAAAAGGGTCAAAAAGCCAGTCTCCCTCAGGGGTAAGGGTTCTTGGAGGTTGGGTTACCTCCTTGTGATGTTTTTGATGCTGTGTAATGTGTGTTTGTCTTGTTTCCATCGGTTCCACTTCCTTAAAGTCAGATGGGCTCTTGGATCTCATATTTGTGGCCTCTCCTAGCATGTTTACACATGTTGGCTCATTACTTGGGTAAATGTGGGATGAGGATGTTACACTTCCATATTCCTGTTAATTATTCCTAACTTAGTTGTTCCTTTCTTCCCTTGTATCATTGTGCGCAAAATCTAACTATAAAACTCCTATTAATATCTACAACGTAGAAATTGAATTTTTTCATGCAACATTCAAACTATATCTTATAAAGAATAAAAACCATTTTATAAAATATTCAAAATCGACACAACATAGATCGAGCCTAGCACAACATTGTTGGTATGATAATAACTATTGATAATGAACTTTTTGGAATGGGTAATCAAGAGATCTTAATATTAATAAAATAAACCTTACCTTAAAATCAATTTAATTTAGCTACAAAAATATATTTGGGGGTGATGCTAGGGATGGGATGAAGAATGAGGATTTAGAAAATGTTGATAAATTTTTCTAATATTAATAAAATAAAAGAAAAAAATATTTTTTTTAAAAAATAATAATTTAAAAATGAGTATTTATTTTTAATTTTTAAAATATATTATTGTAAATTATTCAAATAAAAAATAATGCTAAATTGATAATATTTTAAATGTATGTTATGAATGTGAGTTTAAATGGCTGGTTTTATTAGTCCTTGCCTCTGCGAGGAACTATAGAAATCATCTCATGGTAAAATTACCTTGATTATGGCTTAGTTTGGTGAGTTTTAGTGAGTTTATTGTGACTTTAATAAAAAAATTCAGAAGAGAGTTGAATATTTGTATTTTCTGGGAAGTTAAAAAGTATTTTCCTAATTTTTTGTTTACTAAACAAGATTTGATGTGCAATTCCTTTGGTGGAGGGTGATTTCTCAGTGCCTAACAAAACATTTTAAAATTGAAAAAAAAGTAGTTTTGTAAATTTCCATTCAATAGGTGAGTGCTTTAACACTAACATTCTTATGCCCAACACTACTAGTGCTATGCCTATCCTTTATGTAAGTGAGGGAGTTGGGGGGGGGGAAGTGGTTTGTGTGGGAACTACGTGTTCACTGTCATGGCTAGTTGTGCCTTGGTTATATTATTTAATTTAGAAATTTCCATCTCTTATTTCATTTTAAACTTTTACACATTTAAATGCATGAAAACAACGAGTGTATGGACCTCATCATGTGTGTGGAATAAAGGATGTGTAGAAGAGTATGAACACAGACTTTCCTCCAAAGACATGATATTATTTTAACTTTAAGAAAAAAACTTTGGATCATGGTTACTTATGGTTTTTTTAATATGAATCTTTGATTTGCATCCTCACAATATCTTGTTCATTTTTGTGATCTAATATTATTTTCATCATATTCAACAATCATTGTGAAAATAAAAAACCACACAAATAATTAGGAAATCAAAATCTTCTATAATAGTTAACATGATTAATATATATATATATATATATATATATATTTTTTTTACTGCTACTATTGTTCTATATACTAATTTGTTTTCCCAATAAAATACATTGAAATATATTTGCAACAAGATAGTTATATTATTGAAAAACATATAAAAAAAATATTGATACAATTGAGTACAAATTATTATCTAAGGGTTAAAAATACTCACTAAAAAAATGGCCTGATTCCACATACACATTTATACAATATATCCACATTTCTGTCTAGATTTGTTTTCTTCGTAATCTCCCCTATTTAAAATGACTTGTTTTTATCAAAATCTTAATAAATGTAAATTATCATTATCACATTTCATGTTCCATATATATATATATATATATATATATATATATATATGAATATGAATATATACCTCTAACATAAGTTTATTTGTAGGCTCATCATTTAGTGTTTTGTATTTATGTTGTAACTCTCAATAGGTTGTGATTTTTTCTTTCCAATGCTTGTAAAGTGGCCCTAATTCCCTAACCTTATGTTTCCATTTATATATGGGAATTATAATACGCCAGGAAAAATATGGTACCATAAATGAAAGTATACTATCATTAGTTAAAAGTCCATGGTGGCAGCAATGGTACGTGATTTCTTGATCATTGTACAATTATCAAAATATATGTTTTTTACTTGGTAAATTCAATGTCAAAATGTAAATTAATTATTACCCTTGTATTTTTTTTTCATAGGGCATGTAACACACCTATATTGTTATTTTTATACATGGGTTATTTTCATACTTTTAAATTATTTTTGGATGTTATGGTTACGGAAGCCATAATGGGAAGTATGTGATTATGTAGTTATGTTTTAGTTTTTGAGTTAATAAATTAATTGTTTGGAAATATTCAAGAAAGAGCACTATAGTATTAGAATACTTCTTTCCATCTTATAAAATTTTGGTAGTGATTAAATTCCACGTGTTGGACCTTCCCAAAAACTTTCCTAAAAATCCCTAGGAGAAAGTTGTTAAAATTATTAACATAAAGAGAGAGAAAGATTATGTTAATCACTTAGCTAGATAGAAATGCTAAGTGGGGTAATCTAGATGTGACATTAATTTAATTGTTTGTGAGCAGCTAACAAATAATTTTAAAATAGGAAAAAGACTATTTTTTGTAAATGGCCATTCTGTTAGTGATTGGTTTGACACTAACACTCACATTAACATTGTTATGCATTACATTGCTAATACATTTCCTAGGTCCTTTACTTAAAGGAGGGAGAGGAGAGGAGAGGAGGTGGGAAGGGCAGGGGGTGTTTGTAGTCATGGCTGGCTATCCCTTGGTTATGTTATCTCATTTGAATTTTTTTAGTTCTAATTTCAATTTGAACTTTTACACTTTAAGTTGTGTAGAACAACAAGTGTATGGAACTAATGATGGGTGCATTAGAAGAGGTGTTGTGTACAGGAGAAAAAGTATGAACACAAACTTTCCTTTGCACACACGCAATTATTTTAATTTTAAGGAGAAACTTTGGATCGTGGTTTCTTATGGTTGTTCTACAAATGAATATTTGATCTACATATTTCTTATGATATCATGTTCATCCTTGTGATCTAATATCATTTTCATCGTATAAGGCAATGACTAAGAAAAGAAAGAAAAAGGCACAAATAATTGAGAAATCAAATTTTGTTTTGATACTTAACATGGTAAATACTTTTCTTATACTAATATTGGATTCCTAATAAAAGGAATTGAAATATATTTGTAACATGGCAATTATATTATTTAGAAGCATGGAACATAAAATATTGATACAATTGAGTACAAAAAATTACAAACTATTATCTCATCATTGGAAACACTCACAGAACCAAATGCCGTGATTCCACATACAGAGTTATACAATATATCCACCTTTTTCTTTAGATTTTTTGTCTTTGTAATCCCCCCTATTTAGAATGGCATGTGTTATTTTAAAAACCTAAAAATTGTAAATCATCATTATCATATCGCCATGTTCCATTTATATGACAATATACCTCTACCTTAAATTTCTTTTTAGGTTTTTCCTGTAGTGTTTTTTATTTATGTTGTAAGCCTGAAAAGGTTGCACTTTCTCCTTGCCAATTCTAATAAAGTGTCCCTAATTCCCTAACCTTAGGGTTTCTCCTGTCCATACGAATTATCATATGTCATTAAAAATATGGTACCATAGACACAAGCATAATATCATCGATTAAAAATCCATGCTCGCAACAATTCTAAACACTTTCTTCATAATTATACCTTTAGAAAAATATATGTTTTAACTTAGGGAAATTCAATGTGAAAATGTAAATTAATTATTAATCTTGTGTCATTTTTTTATACCGCACCTCCGATTTTGTAATGACATCAACTCTAGAAATTCACGACATCCACCAAAGGTTTGGAAATTCAAGGGTGGTCCAAAGATCATGAAATATAATATAGTTTTAACATATAAAAATTGAGGTTAATCATCGTGCATGTCTCCTATCCTAACCTATCCTAACCTAACCTAGCCTAACATTCCCTAGCCTAGCCTATCCTAGCCTATCCTAACTCACCCTAGCTTAACGTAGCCTATCCTACCCTAGCCTAACCTAACCTAACCTACCCTAGCCAGACCTAACCTAACCTAACCTAACCTAACATAGCCTAGCCTAGCCTAGCATAGCATAGCCTAGCCTACCCTAGCCTAACATATCCTACCCTATCCTACCCTAGCCTAAATTAGCCTAACCTATCCTAACCTAGGCTAGCCTAACCTACCCTAACTTAGGCTAACCTAACCTAACCTAGCCTAACCTAATCTATCCTAACCTAGGGAGCCTAGCCTAACCTATCCTATTCTAGCCTAACGTATCCTAGCCTAATGTAGCCTAGCCTAGCCTAGCCTAATGTAGCCTAGCCTAGCCTAGCCTAACCTAGCCTAACGTAGCCTAGCCTAGACTAGCCTAACGTAGCCTAGCCTAGCCTAGCGTAGCCTACCCTAGCCTAACCTGCCCTAGACTAACCTAGCTTAACCTACCCTAGCATAACTTAGACTAACCTAGCCTAACCTAACCTGGCCTAACCCAGCCTAGCCTACTGTAGCCTATCCTAACCTACCCTAGCCTAGACTAGCCTAGCCTAGCCTAGCCTACCCTAACCTAGCCTACCCTACTCTAGCCTACTTAACCTACCCTAACTTAACCTAACCTAACCTAGCCTAACCTAGACTGACCTAACCTTGCCTAGCCTACCCTAGCCTACTTTAACCTAACCTATCCTACCCTACCTTACACTATCCTAACCTAGACTAGCCTAGCCTAAGCTAGCCTAGCCCAACCTAGCCTAGCCTAGCCTAACCTACCCTAGCCTAGCCTAGCCTAGCCTAGCTTATCCTATCCTAGCCTAGCCTATCCTAGCCTAGCCTAGCCTAGCCTAGCTTATTCTAGCCTAGCCTAGCCTATCCTAACCTAACCTAACATAGCTTACACTAACATAGCCTAGCCTAGCCTAGCCTAACCTAGCCTACCCTAGCCTATCCTAGCCTACCCTACCCTACTCTGGCTTACCTAACCTAACCTAACCTAACCTAACCTAGCTTAGCCTAACCTAGCCTAACCTAACCTAACCTCACATGACCTAGCCTAGCTTAACCTAACCTAACATAGCCTAGCCTAACCTAACGTAGCCTAGTGTAGCCTAAACTAACCTACCCTAACGTAACCCAGCATAAACTAGCCTAGCCTAGGCTAACCTACTCTAGCCAAGCCTAGCCTAGACTAGCCTAGCCTAATCTAACCTAGCCTAGCCTAGCCTAACCTAC
This sequence comes from Pinus albicaulis, assembly GCA_034641835.2. NCBI lineage: Eukaryota > Viridiplantae > Streptophyta > Pinopsida > Pinales > Pinaceae > Pinus > Pinus albicaulis. The sequence continues at coordinate 1,099,862,504 of CM076578.1, forward strand.
CCTAGCTTAACTTACCCTAGCCTAGCCTAGGCTAGCCTTGCCTAGCCTAGCCTAGCCTAGCCTAGCTTATCCTAGCCTACTCTAGCCTAGCCTAGCCTAGCCTAGCCTAGCCTAGCTTAGCCTAACCTAACTTAACCTAACCAAACGTATCATCAACCTAGCCTAACCTAGCCTAGCCTAGCCTAGCTTAACCTAACCTACCCTAGCCTAACCTATCCTAGCCTAACCTTTCGTAGCCTAACCTAAGCTAGCCTACCCTAGCCTAACCTAACCTAGCCTATTCTAGCCTACCCTAACCTAGCCTAGCCTAGCCTAGCCTAACCTAGCCTAACCTAGCCTAGCCTAAACTAGCCTAGCCTAGCCTAACCTAGCCTAGCCTAGCCTAGCCTAGTCTTACCTAACCTAGCCTAAACTACCCTAGACTACCCTACCCTACCCTAGCTTAGCCTAACATAACCTAGCCTAACCTAACCTAACCTAGCCTAACCTAACTCACCCTAGCCTAACCTATCCTAGCGTACCCTAACCTAGCCTAGCCTAGCCTACCTATCCTAACCTATCCTAGCCTATCCTAGCCTAGCCTAACCTAGCCTAATCCTAGCCTAGCCTAGCCTACCCTACACTACCCTAGCTTATCCTAGCCTATCTTAGGCTATTCTAGCCTAGCCTAGCCTAGCCTAACCTAGCTTAGCCTAACCTAACTTAACCTAATCTACCTAACCTTAGCCTAGCTTAGCCTAGCCTAGCCTACCCTACCCTACCCTACCCTACCCTAGCTTATCCTAGCTTATCCTAGCCTATTCTAGCCTAGCCTAGCCTAGCCTAGCCTAGCCTAACCTAGCTTAGCCTAACCTAGTTAACTTATCCTAACCTAACCTTATCCTAACTTACCCTAGACTAACCTAGCCTAGCCTAGCCTAGCCTAGCCTAGCCTAACCTAACCTAACCTAACCTAGCCTAGTCTAGCCTAGTCTAGCCTAGCCTAGGCTAGTCTATCCTAGCCTACCATAGCTTACCCTAGCCTAGCCTAACCTAACCTAGCCTATCCCAGCCTAACCTAGCCTACCCTAGCTTATCCTAGCCTTTCCTATCTTATTCTAGCCTCGCCTAGCCTAGCCTATCTTAGCCTAGATTAGCCTAACCTAACCTTAACCTAACCTAACCTACCCTAACCTATCCTAGCCTAGCCTAGCCTTCCCTAGTCTAGCCTAACCTACCCTAGCCTATCCTAGCCTAGCCTAGCGTAGCCTAAGCTAACGTAGCCTAGCCTAACCTAGGATAGCTTATCCTAACCTAGCCTAGCCTAGCCTACCCTAACATAGCCTAGCCTAGCCAACCCTAACCTAGCTTAACGTAGCCTAGCCTACCCTAGCCAAGCCTACCCTAACCTACTCTAGCCTACCTAACCTAGCGTAGCCTAGCCTACTCTAGCCTACTTAATCTACACTAACCTAACCTAACCTAACCTAGCTTAACCTAACCTAACCTAGCCTAACCTAACCTATCCGAGCCTACCTTAGCCTACCTTAACCTACCCTAGCCTAACCTAACCTAACCTAATGTAACCTAGCCTAGCGTATCATAGCCTAACCTACCCTACCCTACCCTAGCCTAACCTAACCTACCCTACCCTAGCCTACCCTAGCCTATCCTATCCTATCATATCCTAGCCTAGCCTAGCCTAGCCTATTCTACCCTAGCCTAGCTTATCCTAACCTAACCTAACCTAACCTAACCTAACCTAGCTTATCGTAACCTAGTTTAGCCTAGCCTAGCCTAACCTATCCTAGCCTAGCCGACCCTAACCTAACCTAACCTAGCCTACCCTATTGTAGTCTTACCTAGCCTAGCCTAGCCTATCCTAACTTGACCTAGCTTAGACTAACCCACTTTATGCTAGGCTATAGTATCCTAGCCTAACCTATCCTATCCTAGCCTATCTTATCCTATCCTAGCCTAGACTAGCCTAAGCTAACCTAAGTTACCCTAGCTTGACCTAGCCTAGTCTAACCTAGCATAGCCTAGTCTAACCTGGCTTACTCTAGCCTACCCTAGCCTAACCTACTCTTACCTAGCCTATCCTAGTCTAGTCTAGCCTATCCTAAGCTACTCTAGCCTATTCTAGCCTAACCTAGCCTACTCTACCTTACCTTAGTGTATTCTTGAGTAGCCTAGGCTAGGCTACTCAAGCTTAAGGTACTTTACTCTATATTAGAATATTAATGAAGAAATCATTCAAAAAGAAAATAAATTAAAAGATATTAATAAAAGTTTAAATATAAGAAAAATTCTTTAAAATAAAATGAATGTATGAAAATAGAATTTAAAATATATTGAATTTAACCATAGTAATAATGTAAAAACAAAATTTAACATGAGTTATAAGATATAAATGAAAATTTATTTTTAAATGAAAAACATATTGGTAAAACATAAAAACATAATTGAAGAAATCATTTTGAGAAATCCAATAATCTCATCTAAATTATTAGAAAAAATACATTTTTATTGGAAAAGGTCATCCAAAAATGATATTAAGAGCCACATGTTAAGTCAACTAATAATTTTAATTGAAAAAAAAAACTTACAAAACCATAAAGAAAATCATCCAAAATTGATTTTAAGAACCACATGTTAAGTCAACTAATATTTTTAATTGAAAAAAAAAAAACTCAGAAAACTATAAAGCAAATCAACCAATACTTGTGGTTTGACTTGATAGTTGTTAGAAGGCTAGAAAAAAATAATTTATAAATAAAGTGGAATTATTTAGATGGGCTAAGGGAATTCTCCAATTTCCTTATTTTCTTTTCCTATTTGACCCAATTTCCAATCCAATTCAACTGAAAAAAACTCACAAAACTATAAGGCTAACCAACCAATATTTATGGTTTGACTTTCGGGTTATTAGAAAGATTTGAAAAACTAATTTATAAATAAAAATGGAATTATTTAGAATTCTCCAATTTACTTATTTCCTTCTACAATTTGACCTAATTTCCAATTCAATTTAGTATGGTGCAATTGTTCAATTTGCTTAATATATGAAAATATCTAATTATTTTATAGATTCATTTGTAAAATTTGAAAAACAATGTTTATTGTTTCACTAATTTATAAATATTCTAAATATTTCTATTTAAAAATAAATTAAAAGCAAACTAATATTCAAATTAGATATCATTTATACAATCAAAATTCTTAAATCATACTTCAAAAAATATCAAAGAAAAATTTAGTATGCCTAGACATTTGATTTGATATTTGATATTCAATATTCAAGTTGAATATAATCCATAGAATCAAAATCCTCAAAACATATGGTAAAAAACATCAAAGAAAATTCAGTATAACCAGAGATTTGATTGATATTTGATAGATCAAACAAAGAAATATCTAAATTACAGCCGACAAATTAGAGACAAAGAGATTGCACCAACTGATATGAATTAATAAGAAACTATGGCATCTGTGATACCCCAGGACAGAAGGAAAATGGAATAATAAAACTAAGAGGAGTAGACTGGTTTCTGTTTTAAGAGTAAACCGAGAAAATATAGTTGTAATCCAAAAAAAAATAAGTGATATTACAAACGAGTATTAATTCGAAAATTATAGAACCACCAGAAAATGAAAAATGAAAAAAAAGAAAGATGCATCTATAATTCTTTGAAATGGGTTTGCTTGAGACTTTTAATTCAAGAAACACAAAACGAAGAGGCTGAAACTTACCTTGCGCGTCCAGAGAAAAATTAGGTTTCTTGAGGATCTTGTTTACAACCAATGAACAAGGTTTCCTGTGAGACCTTGCAGGTTGATTTTAGTAGTACCTGACACATAGAACAGTTGATTAAAAGAAGGCGCAAACCTTAAAAGAAAGCAATTAAAAGAAGGCCCAAACCTTATCAATCAAATCTTTTAATAATATGATTAAACTAATCTCATAAAACTATACATCAATGGAAAAAAGGAACAGAGATCATGTTTGTGTGCCATAATATTCCTTAGAAATTGATCATAAAAATACGCAATATCAATGTATACTGCACAGTTTGCCTCCGCAAATTCTGCACAATATGCAATATGGATGGTGCTTTGCCCCCACAAATTCCCAATGCAAGCATCACAGCCTGCATTCCAGAGGAGTAATGGAACATGGGGCCTTCGTGGGCTGCGCTCCATTCGTCCAGATTCTTTCCAGTGGTCTCGAAACAAATCTTGAACACTGGGATTCTTTCCGGTGGTCTCGAAGCGTTGTAGCCAACGAAATCCAAATTCTTAGAGCACTTTTTGATTTATGAAAAGAAAAAATGTAAGTGCAGGTGGAAATCTCACCATCGAGGCAGAACGTGGTGGAAGGAATATTAGAGAAAATGTCCAAGGTTGGAGGAATATTGAAGAAAATGGCGAAGATTCAGAAAGGTTATTGGTTCGATCTTGTCCAGCAGGGCAACAAGATTGGATTCAAGAACAACCTGTTAACAAAAAAAAATTACCAAAGAAAAATACATGTAAAAATTAAAAATCTAGGAATACCCGAACCTAGCAGTAAAATTCCAGAAAGACCTGCAAACCTATATGTAATTTACTGAAATGAATGTAAACCAAACCTAGCATCCTGGTCCGCTAGGAGCCATCAATGTGGCGAGTGCCTCCTCCTCCCCGCACCGAAGGGCATCATCATAATTCCGTTCAGTCAGGTACCGTCCATCTCGTCATTGAACTTGAACTTGTGAACATCATAATCAAAATCCTCATTATATAGCTTTTTTTCAAAATCCTCATTATATAGATTTTTTAATCAATGCCTAATTTGTTAGTGGCCCTGCCACGTCCTCCCTACCCTAGCCGTTTGGAGGGAAGTGTGCTGTCATTTTTTTTTAGCGTAGGGATCGCACCACATCATTATATCTGTTTGGATTATTTTCAATATTAAAAGGAATATGACAGTCTATTTTCTAATATTCAAATATCACAAAATTTCTTAATAAGTATAATAATTATAACAAGAAAATAGATATAAATATGCCATGGGTTTTTCTAATATTCAAATATCACGAAATTCCTTAATAAGTACGATAATTTTAACAAGAAAATAGATATAAATATTCGATGGTTTTTTTTCATTGGTGTTTTATAAGGAAATCCAAGGAGGCTTAAAATCCAATGGAGGCTTAAGAGAACTAATATAGATTACAATATTTCTTTTAAAGCTAGATCTAGTGAAGAAAGAAATATCTTAACCCAATTACAAATGTTTGGAGAACTCAATGCTAATTATCAAATGGATCTGTGAAGAAATTGCTGAGAATTTTTCCTTACCAACCCTTCAATAATAAATTTTTTTATCTACATACCTCTTTTACATATACTTCTATAACTCACATTTATAAGAATACAAATAATGTTGTATATGGATTTGAAATTGGATTGAAGCAAAGTACCTACATTATCTCAATAATCTAGAATCAACACATTTAGAAAAACAAAAAACCATAAACAGTGGACCCCAAATTCAGCAATTTCATTGTTAGATTTTGTAGTGTTAATGTCATAAAATGTCGTAATGGTAAAGGATGTACAGAGCGATTGTGATTTCTGGCATTTTGATTGTCATTGTCCTCCACAAAACTTGACATGCAAATAATACATGACCGTTTCTCTCGTCCTTCCTACAATGAAAATGAAGAACATGTAAATAAGAAAGGTCGAGGTATGAGCCAAGTTGCAACATGAAAAACCCTATTTCATTGGCTACGAATCCACAAAACTCTCCACCATCGAGAAATAGTACCTACAATGAAAATAAATTCATCATATAGGGCAGAGAGAATTTCAACCTAACCACCATGAAGAGAGACACAGAAAAAAAAAAAAAACTGAACTAAGATATCAATCTCTTACCTAGAATCTCTTCCACTGTGATTCAAACACTCTGAACCCTATATATGCAACAACTATAATGATTAGCATAAAAATATCAAGGAATAAGAAGTTTAATGTATAGTAACACTATCTAGGAAAACTTTGCGTTACCTACTAGTTGGAAAACACACCAAGGTATGAGCCGAGTTGCAACAAGAAAAACCCTATTTCATTGGCTACGAATCCACAAAACTTTCCACCCTCGAGAAATTGATTGTTTCTCTCCTCCTTCTTCTTCATATATTTCGATTGGTTCACACTAACACTCCACTATTTGTGCCCTTAATTCTTCTTCACTTACCCTTAATTCTTCTTCACTTATCTCATCATCTTCAAGAAACCCTGAATGATTATCATCATTTGTCTCCTCTTCAACAATCCCTACATGAATCACGCTTTCTTCTTCACTTAATTCATCCTCATGATTGTCATCATTTTTCTCCCAATCATCTGTCATCGCAATTGGTAAGGGACGCCTGAGTTCATCCATCATTTCGTGCCCCAACTGCAAACCCTGTTGCTGTCAGCAACTCTCCAAATCCCGGTGCGATCTGTTCAAAATTCCCTACACTATGTTCTGCATCAACCCCTGTATCGATCTCGTCCTTCCATATTGAAATGGGTAAAACCCTACCTTAAACTCAATTCAATTTACTTACAAAAGAGTGATAGTAGCGATGGGATGGAGAATGCCGATTTAGAAATGTTGATAATTTTTTTTTAATATATATATATATATATATATATATATATATATATATATATAATTTTAAATTAATGTTTAAATAAAAATAATAATAATATTAAATTGATATAATTTTAAGGAATGGTTTCAATATTGAATTGTGTTATTTAAATTTATTTTTTCACTCAATATATGATTTTTGCATAAATTAGATAAGAAAAATAAATTCCAAAACTTTTCAAAAAATAGCTTTAAATATAATTGGACATTTTAAATGTAAGTTTTAAGTGAATTTATTTGATTGGTTTTATTAAGGTCAAAGTCCTTTCACTATGGATTATTTCGTAGAGTTTTTGTGACTTTAACCAATGTTTTAGAAAATGATGAATATTTGCACTTATTGTAGATTAAAAATTATTTCCCTAATTTTTGTAAATATTATTTCTAATTTTCCATTTGTTGAACAAATTTAGATGTGACATTAATTTAATTGTTTGTGAGCACCTAAAAAATAATTTTAAAATAGGAAAAAGACTATTTTTTGTAAATGGCCATTCTGTTAGTGATTGGTTTGACACTAACACTCACATTAACATTGTTATGCATTACATTGCTAGTACATTTCCTAGGTCGTTTACTTAAAGGAGGGAGAGGAGAGGAGAGGACAGGAGAGAAGGGGGGGCGGAGGGGGGGGGGGGGGGTTGGGAAGGGTAGGGGGTGTTTGTAGTCATGGCTATCTATCCCTTGGTTATGTTATCTCATTGGAATTTTTTTAGTTCTAATTTCATTTTGAACTTTTACACTTTAAGTTGTGCAGAACTGTAACACCCCCAATTCATGTCATTGAATTTCAAAGATAGATACTTGAACTTTAATCCTAAGGGGAGTGGACCCCAAAGGATAATTATTTTGCGAATGTGGTGCAGATTGACCAAAAATGAGATGATGCGATCACTTGCTAAATCCATGAGGATGGATGAGGCAAATATTTCCCCACAATCTTTCAAAAATCCTTGAAATAAATTAAGTTTTAAATTTAGATTTTTGAGGAAAAATCTGAATTCCCCCAATGATGAGGAAAGTAGTTGGGAAGAGGTAAAAAGCTGGAAAAGCTGAGGAAAAGCATAAAATAGCTTTAAAGAATCCCTAAATTGGGAAGCCTAGGAAAATAGGAAGAAAAGCATCCTGCGATTCTGGACGCAGAATTAGAAACATGCTTTGGGGAACAATAGCTTAAATAAGCTGCTCTTGTACAGATTAGAGGTTGATCTATTCTAGGAGGTGATCTCAGCTCGGGGGTGAGTTCTGGGAGACAGAAGGACTCTAAGGTTGGGAGGTTGGTCGAGTGCATGAGTGGTATGTCTCTGAATTAAATTGTCTTCCTGCTTATTATGGTATGAATTGGCTACATATAAAAACAAAGTTTATTTCTAAGGTATTAAAATTATTAGTCTACATTTAACAGAATTAATCATAAGGCAGCAACTTGATAATTCTGTATGGTTGAAGAGAAAAATCCTGTAAAGTAGAATCCAACAGAAAGTCTAAACCAAGGTTGGTTTAAATATGAGGATACTTAGTTATTCCCAGGAAACATTTGTGAATTAGCTTTAATCTGCTTCTGTTCCTAGCATGACTCTAATATATATCTACAGGAGAGAGAAATTGAATTCCCTATATTATACTGAAAAGTAGTAGAAAATGAATTGAAACTTATACTATGCATGAAAGAATGGAAGGAGAGACTCTATAAACTGACCTCAGGGTCATCAGACCATTCAAATCTAATCCAGAGAAGGTAATTGTCAAAAAAAAAACAAAGGTTGCATGTAAGCAACACTTACTATAGTAGAGGAAAGGAGCTAAATATTTACAAAACAAGATTTAACAGAGACAGTTGCCTTATGAAATCACTCTAATATTATAGCACAGAAAGTAAATACATAGAGTGCAGAATTAATTATTTAATAGTTGTGAAGTAAAGAGAAGAGAGTTGAATTATTTCCAACAGTATACACATTAACAGTTAATGTAACTACTATTTCCCTGGACCCAGAGAAAAAAGGAATGAATCCAAAACACATGACTATCTATACAGAAATACCTACCACCAGATATATAGTTAGGCAAGAGCTGTAATTAGACGTAGGAAAATGAGAAGAAGATTCCATTAGAAATATATATCACCTTGGAAAATAAGGAGAATAATTGTCCTAGTACTTCATACATATTAACTATATGTGTATAAATGAGAATGGACTCACAATTCCATGCATGCCATTTATATGCATAGATAGACAATTGTAAAATAAGTTAAGTGGGAAATTGTAACTATGATACTGATACAAGTGTAGAGATATCTAGCTACATAAAATAATGAACAAAATACATCAGAAGAAAAGATAAAATTTAATATGACTTCCCAGAAATTCTGATAATTGTAACTGAGGAGTCTGGTACATATTAAACAACAGTAGTGCTACAGAGAACCACATAACATACACTTACTGTGCGGACAGGAAAACTAAACAAAGAGAAATTCCATGGTATTAAATCATATACTTGACTCAGACAGTCCATATAAAGTTACACTGTAGCGTTGTCATAGCGAATTCACCATCAGAAAGTAAAGAATACACATATGTATGTCCAAAAATATCATAATACATGCTGAGCCTATCAGGCTAGGGTCTAAAAATCAAAACCCTTATCTCAATAAAACAAATTTAAAAGAGTGCCACATAGGAACGACACAGATTAACAACACGACTCTGACAGAGTCTCGTTCCTCAAATAAAACTGAGTAAAATCATAAGGGAGTAATGATTCGACGTCTGATGAAACAACTCAACGGGAGAAGGAGAGTATTCCCATAGGCATACCGACCTGAAACGTCAAGGATGCCGAGGTTAATATCCATAACTTCGGAAATTCTCATTACGGCGTTCATAAGCATACGAAGAGATCTTCGTTTACCTGTGGAAAAATCAAGCCAAGATGGGAGTTGGTGAATAGCGCCATCGTTGGAAAATGAGCGAACGGAGAAATTTCTCAAAACAAAAAAATAAACAAAGCAACTGAGGCGTTACCTGTGAAAAAAAAATATCAGGTCCTACAAGCCCCTGGAATCGAAAATTGCAAACAGATTTGGGATTAATGTGAAACTCCATAGAATAATAAAAGGAGGAAGTATACGTGTAGGTATAACCAGGACGAACAACAAACCTCATTCACAACATTTGGGATGCTACACATCATTCACCACATAAACCAGGAAGCACGTAATTTGGGACGCTACACATCATTCACAACATAAACGAGTTAGCATTCCATGGAATCGATAGAGGAGTATAGTCGCAAATAAACCAGAAAGGAGATATAACAGAAATTTTGCATAGAGGGTATCATACAAAAGCCAAAACAATACGCATTCAGTTGATGAACGTATGCAGGCTTCCTCAGCATTGACGTTTGACTAGTTATGCACACACAACCTTGATTTTTAAATCATACGGTGGAGAAAAACGAATGCATAAACAATTACCTGGTATTGTCGCAGAGGAGAAGGCACGCCAGCGATCTTCTTCGTTAACTAATGACAGTAAGCCTCTGAGGAGGAAGAACCTTGCAAACGAAGAGCTACAACAACAAACAATTAAGGCGGAAAACTATCTCTACCCAAAATCAAAGGCTTATATAATTCCTCGACAGACCCAGGAACCCTGATATGAAAGGATCGCCATCGTCCACTTGGTGAAATCGTAAGAGCCAAGCCACGGATTGAGAGGTTGGAAAGTGACATTAAAAATGTCGTATAACATTAATGGTGTTCAGATCTGGATTAAATGCAAGGCGTCCTGTTTGCATACAATTGAGAGTTATGTAAACCGAGTAAGCCGAGTAAGCCACATCGACGTGGATCCTCCATGTGAACGAACGAAGGGATAAACCATACAAAGCCACCATATTTATCATAACATCTGACGTGGAGAGGGTTTACCTTATAGGCACGAACACATAAATTCGAGTTGAATGAGGTTACACACTGTATGAGTAGATTGAGCACGAAATCAAGTTTCATATCTGCAAATTTGATTAGAAATCTTATGCACAATGATATGTTGTCATATCAACGCAGACGTGATTATTAAGGCCACCTCATCTGACCGCCGACGCCTAAGAGAGTTGGTCTCATAATAATATGTACATTGCATTTTATCAAAAATCAATACCCAAGGTCTATACAATTACTTGATGGAAAAGTCGTGGCTATGCATAGTTGAAAAGGGTCGGGAATGCTCATAGGCATAACCCATTCCAAACCATCGTATATTGCATGCGAAGGGTTAATTATAAGTTTAATTATAAGTAATATATGTGACATCCAAGCAAAGGTTAAGTCTAGATGATATGTGAGACCTCTATAGAGAATTAAATCTTATACAATTTCTCCATACTTGGAGCTAGAATAATATAATACAAGAAGAAGTAATAGAGGGTTTATTGGAGTTATGACGTTATGATGAAAAGTATCATGATTAGAGAATTAGGATTTCATAATAAACCTATGCTTAAAAGCCTGAATTTCTTGAGGAAATTTTTTATTTTTTTTTTGTGAAATTGGAGGTGTGACAAATGGTATCAGAGCCCAAGTTATAAAACTGGGCTGGTGACATTGTGCTCATGGTTGTTGTGTACTCACTGTATAATTTTATTGCTGTGACAAAAATTTTGTTTTCTTTTCACTGACCTGTGCTATGTAGTGTACAGTGGGGTGATAGAATGGAAGAAGGTGGCAAAATTTATGTCGATCTACGTGATGAGGAAAATGCACGAGATCCCAATGCGGCCATGATGGCTATGTTGCAGGAATTGAAACAAGAATTGGCTGAGATAAAAAGCCAGAATGACAGATTGTCATTAGCCTGTGAGGAGCAGGAAAAGCTCATCGGGGAATTAACTTCACGGAACAGCCAAGAAGGCGAAGGTTCCGGAAAGAGGAAAAATGACGAATTTGATGAGGAAGATGCTATTAGGCATCAGAATAAATAGAAAAAGGAATTACAAGGGGAATTCCAGAAAATCAAACCTCCCTCCTATGATGGGGAGAAGGAGGAAGATGCTGAAGCCTGGTTGCTGAATATGATTAAGTATTTCCAGGTTTATGAATATGAAAGCAATCTGAAGGCCAGATTAGCTATCTACCATCTACAAGGTAAGGCTACCTTGTGGTGGGAGGAAACAAAGATGGTGCATGCCATTGATGAAAAGACAGTTACTTGGGAATATTTCCAGGCTAAATTCAAGAATCGCTACTTGAATGAGCATTACTATGATGACAAAGAAAAGGAATTTCATGAGCTTAGATTGGGACAGCTCACTATCGATGAGTTTGTTACCAAATTTACCAATCTACTGAGATATGTACCCTACATAAGGGAAGAAAAGGCAAAAGCATAGAGGTTTCTGAATTGTTTGCCTGATGTATACAAAGAGAAAATTGAGTTTGACAACCCAAAAACAATGGACGAAGCTATTAGAAAAGCCAGATTATGTTACCAACAGTTCAAAGGAAAAACTGAACAAGGGAAAAGTTTGGTAAATAAGAATGAGTTCAAAGGGAGGAAACAGAAACCGGCCTATTTGAAGAATTTTGGCAGAGATCATCAGCGGAAAAGGTTTAATAAACCCAAAGAAAGTCAAACTGCCCAGTCCCAAGTGGCTTCAAAACAAATAGATGGAGACAGTAAAAAGGAGGGGACAGTCAGAATGAAGGAGCCCTTGAAATGTTGGGGCTGTGGAGAACCCCATCTTTTGAGGGACTGCCCTCATCAAAACATTCATATGCTCATGAGAGATCGAGAAGCGACAACAGTAAATGATATAGCCAGAAATATACCAACTATCAGTGCAGCCCTGGAAAATCGGCAAGCAAAACATCAAGCAACCATGGTGGAAATGGAGGGTAACATTTCTGACCTATCTGTTACTATTCTTATTGATCTAGGTGCTTCTTTGAGTTACATTAGTCCAAATATTGTAGAAAAATGTAACTTAAAAATTGAAAAATTTCAACAGTCATGGTTGGTACAGTTGGCCACTAGAACTAAAAGAAATGTAACACATAAACTGCCCAGAACAGAAATCCAATTAAATGAGTTTCAAACAGAAGTGAATTTGAACATTCTGCCCTTAGGGTCATATGATCTACTGATACGAATGCACTGGCTGGAAAAGAAGAAAGCCTTGATGAACTGCTGGGATAAGACTTTGCATTGTGTAGATGAGGAAGGGAAACCTTTTATTCTCAAAGGGAAACAAAAACATATTTCCGTAAGACAAATTTCAGCATTGCAATTAAAAAGAACAACTAGAAAAGGACACCAAGTTTATGCAGTGCTTGTGGAAGAAACAGAGCAGAAAACTAAAGAAGAACTACTCGATGATGTACCAGTAATAAGAGAATTCAAGGAATTTTTTCCAAAAGAAATCCCTCATCTTCCCCACAAAAGAGAGATTGATTTCTCAATCAATCTAGTGCCGGGAGCAACACCTGTCTCCCGAGCGCCTTATCGAATGAGTCCTCCTAAACTTATGGAACTGAAAATGCAATTACAAGAACTGTTAGATAAAGGGTATATCAGACCGAGTGTGTCTCCTTGGGGAGCACCAGTGCTGTTCGTGAAAAAGAAAGATGGAACTTTCAGGATGTGCATTGATTATCGTCAACTGAATAAGTTGACCATTAAAAATAGATATCCTTTTCCTAGAATTGATGATATTTTTGATCAAGTGAGAGGAGCTTCAGTATTTTCGAAAATTGACTTAAGACTGGTTATCACCAGCTTAGAATTAAAGAAGAAGAAATCAGCAAAATAGCCTTTCGAACCAGGTATGGTCACTACGAATTTGTAGTCCTACCTTTTGGTTTGACAAATGCCCCTGCCACATTCATGTGCCTAATGAACAGTGTGTTAAACAAGTACTTGGATAAATTTTTCCTCGTGTTCATAGATGATATCTTAGTTTACTCAAAAAGTGAGGAGGAACCTAAAGAACACCTGAGGATAGTATTGCAAACTCTAAAGGAAAATCAGCTATACGCCAAATTTAGCAAATGTGAGTTCTATAAAGACAAGATCCAATACTTGGGTCATATTATTTCCGAACAAGGCCTTACTGTTGACCCTGAAAAGATAAAGGCTATAAAAGAATGGCCTGTACCAGTTGATGTTTCAGCAGTGAGATCATTCATGGGGATTGCAGGCTATTATCGCAGATTTGTAGAGAGGTTTTCTGCCATAGCACATCCCATCACATCCTTACAAAGGAAAGGTGTCAAGTTTGAATGGACCAAAAATTGTCAAAACAGTTTTGACCAATTAAAACTGAAACTTACTACAGCCCCTATACTGAAGATTGCAGATCCTGATAAGGAATTTGTGGTATGTACGGATGCCTGTAGAGAAGAATTGGGAGGATTTCTTTTGCAGGAAAATTCAGTTATTGCCTATGAATCTAGGAAACTAAAGATACATGAACATAATTATAGTGCCTATGATTTAGAATTAGCAGCTGTTATTCATGCTTTGAAAATGTGGCGGCACTATCTTCTTGGAAAAAAATTTACATTGATGACCGATCATATTAGTCTCAAATATTTCTTTTCCCAAACTGATTTGAATGCCAGACAAGCCAGATGGATGTCCTTTTTAAGTGAATTTTATATGGATATAAAAAATATTAGAGGGAAAGAAAATATAATATTTCTGACCTATCTGTTACTGTTCTGATTGATCCAGGTGCTTCTTTGAGTTACATTATTCCAAAGATTGTAGAAAAATGTAACTTTAGAAAAAGAACAACAAGTGTATGGAACTAATGATGGGTGCATTAGAAGAGGTGTTGTGTATAGGAGAAAAAGTATGAACACAAACTTTCCTTTGCACACACGCAATTATTTTAATTTTAAGGAGAAACTTTGGATCATGGTTTCTTATTGTTTTTCTACAAATTAATATTTGGTCTACATATTTCTTATGATATCATGTTCATCCTTGTGATTTAATATCATTTTCATCATATAAGGAAATGGTTAAGAAAAGAAAGAAAAAGGCACAAATAATTGAGAAATCAAATTTTGTTGTGATACTTAACATGGTAAATACTTTTCTTATACTAATTTTGGATTCCTAATAAAAGGAATTGCAATATATTTGTAACATGGCAATTATATTATTGAGAAGCATGGAACATAAAATATTGATACAATTGAGTACAAAAAATTACAAACTATTATCTCATCATTGGAAACACTCACGAAACCAAATGTCGTGATTCCATATATAGAGTTATACAATATATCCACCTTTTTCCTTAGATTTTTTGTCTTTGTAATCCCCCCTATTTAGAATGACATGTGTTATTTTAAAAACCTAAAAATTGTAAATCATCATTATCATATCGCCATGTTCCATTTATATGACAATATACCTCTACCTTAAATTTATTTTTAGGTTTTTCCTGTAGTGTTTTGTATTTATGTTGTAAGCCTGAAAAGGTTGCACTTTCTCCTTGCCAATGCTAATAAAGTGGCCCTAATTCCCTAACTTTAGGGTTTCTCCTGTCCATACGAATTATAATATGTCATTAAAAATATGGTACCATAGATACAAGCATAATATGATCGATTAAAAATCCATGCTCGCAACAATTCTAAACACTTTCTTGATAATTATACCTTTAGAAAAATATATGTTTTAACTTAGGGAAATTCGATGTGAAAATGTAAATTAATTATTAATCTTGTGTCATTTTTTTATAGTGCACCTCCGGTTTTGTAATGACATCAACTCTATAAATTCACAACATCCACCAAAGGTTTGGAAATTCAAGGGTGGTCCAAATATCATGAAATATAATATAGTTTTAACATAGAAAAATTGAGGTTAATCATCGTGCATGTCTCCTATCCTAACCTATCCTAACATTCCCTAGCCTAGAATATCCTAACTCACCTTAGTTTAAAGTAGCCTATCCTACACTACCCTAACCTAACCTAACCTACAATAGCCAAACCTAACCTAACCTAACCTAACCTAACCTAACATAGCCTAGCCTAGCCTAGCATAGCATAGCCTAGCCTACCCTAGCCTAACATAGCCTACCCTATCCTACCCTAGCCTAAATTAGCCTAACCTATCCTAACCTAGGCTAGCCTAACCTACCCTAACTTAGGCTAACCTAACCTAACCTAGCCTAGCCTAACCTATCCTAGCCTAGGGAGCCTAGCCTAACCTATCCTATTCTAGCCTAACGTAGTCTAGCCTAACCTAGCCTAACCTAGCCTAGCCTAGACTAGCCTAATCTAGCCTATCCTACCCTAGCCTAGCCTACCCTAGCCTAACCTACCCTAGCCTAACCTAGACTAACCTAGCCCAGCATAACCTAGACTAACCTAGCCTAACCTAACCTGGCCTAACCTAGCCTAGCCTAACGTAGCCTAGCCTAACCTACCCTAGCCTAGAATAGCCTAGCCTAACCTACCCTACCCTACTTTAGCCTACCTAACCTACCCTAATGTAACCTAACCTAACCTAGCCTAACCTAGCCTAACCTAACCTTGCCTACCCTACCCTAGCCTACTTTAACCTAACCTAGCCTACCCTACCTTACACTATCCTAACCTATACTAGCCTAGCCTAACCTAGCCTAGCCTAACCTAGCCTAGCCTAACCTAGCCTAGCTTAGCCTAACCTAGACTAGCCTAGCCCAGCCTAGCCTAGCCTAGCCTAGCATATCCTAACTAGCCTAGCCTAGCCTAGCTTATTCTAGCCTAGCCTAGCCTAGCCTAACCTAACCTAACCTACCTTACACTAACGTAGCCTAGCCTAGCCTATCCTAGCCTAGCCTACCCTACTCTAGCCTACCTAACCTAACCTAACCTAACCCAACCTAGCTTAGCCTAACCTAGCCTAACCTAACCTAACCTCACCTAACCTAGTCTACCTTAACCTAACCTAAAATAGCCTAGCCTAACCTAACCTATCCTAGCATAGCCTTAACTAACCTACCCTAACATAACCTAGCATAAACTAGCCTAGCCTAGCCTAACCTACTCTAGCCAAGCCTAGCCTAGCCTAGCCTAGCCTAATCTAACCTACCCTAGCCTAGCCTAACCTACCCTAGCTTAACCTAGCCTAGCCTAGCCTAGCCTAGCTTATCCTAGCCTATCATAGCATATTCTAGCCTAGCCTAGCCTAGCCTAGCCTAGCTTAGCCTAACCTAACTTAACCTAACCAAACGTAACCTCAACCTAGCCTAACCTAGCCTAGCCTAGCCTAGCTTAACATAACCTACCCTAGCCTAACCTATCCTAGCCTAACCTTTCGTAGCCTAACCTAAGCTAGCCTACACTAGCCTAACCTAACCTAGCCTATCCTAGCAGCTCGCGCTAACCTAGCCTAACTAGCCTAGCCTAGCCCAGCCTAACCTAGCCTAGCCTAGCCTAGCCTAGCCTAGCCTAACCTAGCCTAGCCTAGCCTAGCCTAGTCTTACCTACCCTAGCCTAAACTAATCTACCCTACCCTACCCTACCCTAGCTTAGCCTAACATAACCTAGCCTAACCTAACCTAACCTAGCCTAACCCAACTCACCCTAGCCTAACCTATCCTAGCATACCCTAAACTAGCGCAGCTCAGCCTCACCATCCCAACTCATTCCAGCCTAGTGATAATCATCCCAACTCAGCCCAACCCCAGCTCAGCTTCAGCTCAGCCTACCTTCGGCTTGACCCTAGCTTATCTCATCATATTCTAGCTCATCAGAGCCCAGCTCAGCTCTAGCCTATCCCAGCTTAGCCTAACCCAACTTAACCTAACCCAACTCAACCTTAGCTCAGGCTTAGCCTAGCCCAGCCCAGCTCAGTCCACCCACCCTCCTACCTCACCCCAGTTTATCCTAGCTCATCCTGCAAAATCCCAGCTCAGCCTAGCCCTGATAGATACCCCTAATACCTGGGGCCTTAGCCCAACCTATCAAACCCATCTCAACTCAACCTTGTCCCAACCTCACCGTGACCAGCTTCAGCTCAGCCCAACGCAGCCTAGCTCTCATCCTAATGGAGCCTAACCTACCATACACTAGCCTAGCCTAGCCTAACCTAACCTAACCTAACCTATCCTAGCCTAGTCTAGCCTAGCCTAGCCTAGTCTATCCTAGCCTACCCTAGTTTACCCTAGCCTAGCCTAACCTAACCTAGCCTATCCCAGCCTAACCTAGCCTAGCCTAGCTTACCCTAACCTTACGTGACCTAGCCTAACTTAACCTAACCTAACCTAACCTAGCCTAGCCTAGCCTAGCCTAGCCTAACCGTAGCCTACCCTAGCCTACCCTAGCTTATCCTAGCCTTTCCTAGCTTATTCTAGCCTAGCCTAGCCTAGCCTAGATTAGCCTAGCTTAGCCTAGCCTAACCTTAACCTAACCTAACCTACCCTAACCTATCCTAGCCTAGCCTAGCCTTCCCTAGTCTAGCCTAACCTACCCTAGCCTAGCCTAGCCTAGCCTAAGCTAACGTAGCCTAGCCTAGCCTAGGCTAGCTTATCCTAACCTAGCCTAGCCTAGCCTACCCTAACCTATCCTAACCTAACCTAACCTAGCTTAACCTAGCCTAGCCTACCCTAGCCTACTCTAGCCTACCTAACCTAGCATAGCCTAGCCTACTCTAGCCTACTTAACCTACACTAACCTAACCTAACCTAACCTAGCTTAACCTAACCTAACCTAGCCTAACCTAACCTATCCTAGCCTACCTTAGCCTACCTTAACCTACCCTAGCCTAGCCTAGCCTAACCTAACCTAACCTAATGTAACCTAGCCTAGCCTATCCTAGCCTAACCTACCCTACCCTACCCTAGCCTAACCTAACCTACCCTACCCTAGCCTACCCTAGCCTATCCTATCCTATCCTAGCCTAGCCTATTCTACCCTAGCCTAGCTTATCCTAACCTAACCTAACCTAACCTAGCATACCATAACCTAGTTTAGCCTAGCCTACCCTAACCTATCCTAGCCTAGCCGAACCTAACCTAACCTAACCTAGCCTACCCTAGTGTAGTCTTACCTAGCCTAGCCTAGCCTATCCTAACTTGACCTAGATAGACTAACCCACTCCTGTGCACAGGCTATAATGTCCTGGCCTAGCCTGTCCTGGCCTGGCCTGTCTTGTCTATCCTGGCCTGGACTGGCCTAAGCTGCCTAAGTTGCGCTGGCTTGACCTGGCCTGGTCCTGGCTTAGCATGGCCCTGGTCTGGCCTGGCTTGCTCTGGCCTGCCTGGCTAACCTGCTCTTGCCTGGCGTGTCTCGAGTCTGGTCTGGCCTGTCCTAAGCTGCTCTGGCCTATTCTGGCCACAACCTGGCCTGCTCTACCTTACCTTGGTGTGTTTCGAGTAGCTTAGGCTGGGCTACTCAACTCAGGTACTTTACTCTATATTAGAATATTAAAAGAAATCATTCAAAAAAGAAAATAAATTAAAGGATATTAATAAAAGTTTAAATATAACAAAAATTCTTTAAAATAAAATGAATGTATGAAAATAGAATTTAAAATATATTGAATTTAACCATATTAATAATTTAAAAAACAAAATCTAACATGAGTTATAAGATATAAATGAAAATTTATTTTTAAATGAAAAACATATTGGTAAAACATAAAAACATAATTGAAGAAATCATTTTGAGAAATCCAATAATCTCATCTAAATTATTAGAAAAAATACATTTTTATTGGAAAAGGTCATCCAAAGGCAGTATTAAGAGCCACATGTTAAGTCAACTAATAATTTTAATTGAAAAAAAAAACTTACAAAACCATAAAGAAAATCCTCCAAATTGATTTTAAGAACCACATGTTAAGTCAACTAATATTTTTAATTGAAAAAAAAAAAAAACTTAGAAAACTATAAAGCAAATCAACGATACTTGTGGTTTTACTTGATAGTTGTTAGAGAGCTAGAAAAAAATAATTTATAAATAAAATGGAATTATTTAGATGCACTAAAAGAATTCTCCAATTTCCTTATTTTCTTTCCTATTTGACCCAATTTCCAATCCAATTCAGGCGAAAAAAAACTCACAAAACTATAAGGCTAACCAACCAATATTTGTGGTTTGACTACAGTTATTAAGAAGATCTGAAAAATTAATTTATAAATAAAAATGGAATTATTTAGAAATTCTCCAATTTATATTTCCTTCTCCAATTTGACCTAATTTCCAATTCAATTTAGTATGGTGCAACTGTTCAATTTGCTTAATAGATGAAAATATCTATATATTTTATAGATTCATTTGTAAAATTTGAAAAACAATGTTTATTATTTTAATAATTTATAAATATTCTAAATATTTCTATTTAAAAAGAAATTAAAAGCAAACTAATATTCAAAATTAGAATATCATTTATATAATCAAAATTCTTAAAGCATTACTCAAAATGTCAAAATGCTCAAAACGCTTCATAAAAAACATCAAAGAAAATTCGGTATAACCGGATATTTGATTGATATTTGATAGATCAAACAAAGAAATATCTAAATTACGAAATGAGAAATGAGAGACAAAGGGTGCACCAAGCCAGTATGAATTAATAAGAAACTATGGCATCTGTGATACCCCGAACGGAAAAGGAAAATGGAATAATAAAACTAAGAGGAAGTGGTAAGTTTTTGTTTTAAAAATGCTTAAGAGAAAATATAGTTGTAATCCAAAAAAAACAAGTGATATTACAAACAAGTATTAATTCGAAAATTATAGAATCACTGAGAAAATGAAAAATGAAAAAAAAATAAAGATGCATCTATAATTCTTTGAAATGGGTTTGCTTGAGACTTTTAATTCAAGAAACACAAAACGAAGAGGTGAAACTTACCTTGCGCGTCGAGAGAAAAATTAGGTTTCTTGAGGATCTTGTTTTACAACCAATGAACGAGGTTTTCTGTGAGACCTTGGAGGTTGATTTTAGTAGTACACGACACATAGAACGAGTTGATTAAAAGAAGGCGCAAACATTAAAGAAAAGCAATTAAAAGAAGGCCCAAACCTTATCAATCAAATCTTTTAATAATATGATTAAACTAATCTCATAAAACTATACATCAAATGAAAAAAAGAACAGAGATCATGTTTGTGTGCCATAATATTCCTTAGAAATTGATCATAAAAATACGCAATATCAATGTATCTTACTTGCAGGTTGCCTCATAGGTGCACTTTTAATATGCGATATAGATGGTGCTTTGCCCACTTGGAAATTCCCAATGCAAGCATCCACGACTGCATTCCGGAGGTAATGGAACATGGGGCCTTCGTGGGCTCGCTCCATTCGTCGATTCTTTCCGGTCGTCTCGAAAAATCTTGAACACGAGGATTCTTTTACGGTGGTCTCGAAACAAATGTGAACATCGAGATTCTTTCCGGTGGATCTCGAGCGTTGCGACTGAAATCCAAATTCTTGGAAACTTTTTGATTGTAAATAAAGTAAGTGCGGTGGAAATCTCACCATCGAGCGGAACGTGGGTGGAAGGAATATTGGAGAAAATGTCCAGGTGGGAGGAATATTGAAGAAAATGGCGGGTCGGAAAGGTTATTGGTTGATCTTGTCCGGTAGGGCAACGGGTGGATTCGAGGCTATTTTGTAACAAAAAAAAATACCAAAGAAACCTACAACCATAAAAATTAAAAATCTAGGAATACCCAAACCTATTTGTAAATCCGAAAGACGTTGCAAACCTATGTGTAATTTACCGAAATGAATGTAAACCAAACCTAGCATCCTTGTCGGCAGGAATATCGATGTGGCCAGTGCCTCCTCCTCCCTTGCTTGAAGGGCATCATTGTAATTCCATTCACTCGGTCATCCTTCTCGTCATTGAACTTGAAATTGTGAACATCATAATAAAAATTCTCATTATATAGCTTTTTTTAATCAACGGCTAATTTGTTAGTGGCCACACTTGCGTCCTCCCCTACCCTAGCGCGTTTGGAGGGAAGTGGGCTGTCATTTTTTTTAGCGTGGGGATATACATCATTATATCTTTTTTGGATTATTTTCAATATTAAAAGGAGATGTAATAGGTCTATTTTCTAATATTTAAATATCACAAAATTTCTTAAATACAGTATAATAATTTGAACAAGAAAATAGATATAAATATGCCATGGGTTTTTTTCTAATATTCAAATATCACGAAATTCCTTAATAAGTACAATAATTTTAACAAGAAAATAGATATAAATATTCGATGGTTTTTCATTGGTGTTTTATAAGGAAATCCAAAGAGGAGGCTTAAAATCCAAGGGAGGCTTAAGAGAACTAACATAGATTACAATATTTCTTTTAAAGCTAGATCTAGTGAAGAAAGAAATATCTTAACTTAATTACAAATGTTGGGAGAACTCAATGCTAATTATCAAATGGATCTGTGAAGAAATTAAGCACAGAATTTTTCCTTACCAACTTATCGATAATAAATTTTTGTATCTACATACCTCTTTTAAATGTACTTCTATAACTCACATTTATAAAAATACAAATAATGTTGTATATGGATTTGAAATTGGATTGAAGCAAAGTACCTACATTATCTCAATAATCTAGAATCAACACATTTAGAAAAACAAAACATAAACGTGGACCCCCAACTTGTCAATTTCATTGTTAGATTTTGTAGTGGTGCGATTACTACAAAATCCACTTAATGTCATAAAATGTCGTAATGGTAAAGGATGCACGGAGAAGCGATTGCGATTTACGGCATTTTGATTGTCATTGTCCTCACTTAAAACTTGACATGCAAATAATATAGTTTCTCTCCTCCTTCCTACATTGAAAATGAAGAACTGGTAAATAAGAAAGGTCAAGGTATGAGCCGAGTTGCAACATGAAAAACCCTATTGCATTGGCTACAAATCCACAAAACTCTCCACCATCGATAAATTGTTACCTACAATGAAAATAAATTCATCATATACGGCGAGAGAGAATGTCAACTGCTTAGCCATGAAAAAAAAAAAAAAAAAAAGCCGAACTAAGATATCGAATCTCTTACCTAGAATCTCATCCTTTGTGATTCAAACACTCTGAACCCTATATATGCAACAACTATAATGATTAGCATAAAAATATCAAGGAAGAAGAAGTTTAATATATAGTAACACTACCGAGAAAACTTTGTGTTACCTACTAGTTGGAAAACACGGGGTATGGTGAGTTACGACGGAAAAAACCCCTGTTCATTCGCTACGAATCCACCATCTCCACCCTCAAGAAATTGACTATTTCTCTCCTCCTTCTTCTTCATCTATTTCGGTTAGTTCACCAACACTTAATGTTGTGCCCTTAATTCTTCTTCACTTATCTCATCATCTTCGAGAAACCACCAGACGTTATCATCATTTGTCTCTCTTCCTTCAATCCCTACATGAATCACGCTTTCTTCTTCTGCTTATTTCATCCTCATGATTGTCATCATTTTCTCCCAATCATCTGTCATCGCAATTGGTAAGGGACGCCTCGGTTCATCCATCATTTCGTGCCCCAATTACGACCTTGTTCTCGCACAGCAACTCTCCAAATCTTGGCGCAATAGTGGCATTCCCTACACTATGTTACGCATCGACCCGTGTACCGAGCTCGTCCTTACACATTGAAATGGGTAAAACCATACCTTAAACTCAATTCAATTTACTTACAAAAGAGTGATAATAGTGATGGGATGGAGAATGTCGATTGAGAAATGTTGATAATTTTTTTTAATATATATATATATCTATATATATATATATATATATATATATATATATATATATATATATATATATATATATATAATTTTAAATTATTATTTAAATAAAAATAATAATAATATTAAATTGATATAATTTTAATAAATGGTCTCAATATTGAATTGTGTTATTTAAATTTATTTTCACTCAATATATGATTTTTCATAAATTAGACAAGAAAAAAATAAATTCCAAAACTTTTCAAAAAATAGCTTTAAATATAATTGGACATTTTAAATGTAAGTTTTAAGTGAATTTATTTGATCGGTTTTTATTAAGGTCAAAGTCCTTTGACTATGGATTAGTTTGTAGAGTTTTTTGACTTCTTTAACCAATGTTTTAGAAAATGATGAATATTTGCACTTGTTGTATATTAAAAGTTATTTCCTAATTTTTGTAAATCTTATTTCTAATTTTCCATTTGTTGAACGAATCTAGATGTGACAGTAATTTAATTAGTTGTGAGCACCTAACAAATAATTTTAAAATAGGAAAAGTGTTTTGTAAATGGCCATTCTCTTAGTGATTGGTTTGACACTAACACTCACATTAACATTGTTATACATTACATTGCTAGTACCTTTCCTAGGTCCTTTACTTAAAGGAGGGAGAGGAGAGGAGAGGAGGGGAGGGGGTGGTGTTTGTAGTCATGGCTAGCTATCCTTGGTTATGTTATCTCTGTTTAATTTTTTAGTTATAAATTTCATTTTGAAATTTTACACTTTAAGTTGTGCGAGAACAACAAGTGTATGGAACTAATGATGGGTGCATTAGAAGAGGTGTTGTGTACGGAGAAAAGTATGAACTTTAAACTTTCCTTTGCACACACGCGATTATTTTAATTTTAAGGAGAAACTTTGGATCATGGTTTCTTATGGTTGTTCTACAAATGAATCTTTGATCTACATATTTCTTATGATATCATGTTCATCCTTGTGATCTAATATCATTTTCATCGTATAAGGCAATGGCTAAGAAAAGAAAGAAAAAGGCACAAATAATTGATAAATCAAATTTTGTTGTGATACTTAACATGGTAAATACTTTTCTTATACTAATTTTGGATTCTAATAAAAAGATTGCAATATATTTGTAACATGGAAATTATATTATTGAGAAAGTATGGAACACTCTGATATTGATACAATTGAGTACAAAATTAAAAACTATTATCTCATCATTGGAAACACTCATAGAACCAAATGTCGTGATTCCACATACGAGAGTTATACAATATATCCCTTTTTCTTTAGATTTTTTTGTCTTTTTAATCCCCCCTGTTTAGAATGACATGTGTTATTTTAAACCTAAAAATTGTAAATCATCATTATCATATCGCTATGTTCTATTTATATGACAATATACCTCTACCTTAAATTACTTTTTTAGGTTTTCACTGTAGGGTTTTGTATTTATGTTGTAAGCACAGAAAAGGTTGCACTTTCTCCTTGCCAATGCTAATAAAGTGGCCCTAATTCCCTAACCTTAGGGTTTCTCTAATCACATCACAATTATAATATGTCATTAAAAATGTGGTACCATAGGTACAAGCATAATATCATCGATTAAAAATCCATGCTCGCAACAATTATAAACACTTTCTTCATAATTATACCATTAGAAAAATATATGTTTTAACTTAGGGAAATTCAATGTGAAAATGTAAATTAATTATTAATCGGTGTCATTTTTTTATAGCGTGCCTCCCGGTTTGTAATGAAATCAACTCTCTAGAAATTCACGACATCCACCAAGGTTTGGAAATTCGAGGGTGGTCCAAAGATCATGAAATATAATATAGTTTTAACATAGAAAAATTTAGGTTAATCGTCACCGTGTCTCTGTCCACAACCTGTCCTAACCTAACCTAGCCTAACATTCCTAGCCTAGCCTATCCTAGCCTATCCTTCTCACCCTAGCTTAACGTAGCCTATCTGCCCCTAGCCTAACCTAACCTAACCTACCCTAGCCAAGCCTGAAAACTAACCTAACCTATCCTAACTTAACATAGCCTAGCCTAGCCTACCTAA
This sequence comes from Pinus albicaulis, assembly GCA_034641835.2. NCBI lineage: Eukaryota > Viridiplantae > Streptophyta > Pinopsida > Pinales > Pinaceae > Pinus > Pinus albicaulis. Next base: position 1,099,887,990 of record CM076578.1, read on the forward strand.
CATAGCATGGCCTAGCCTACCCTAGCCTAACATGCCCTACCTATCCTACCTAGTCTAAATTAGCCTAACCTATCCTAACCTAGGGATAGCCTAACCTACCCTAGCCAGGCTAACCCTAACTTCTTCCTTCCAATCCTAACCTATCCTAGCAGGGAGCCTAGCCTGGCCTGTCACTGTTCTGGCCTAACGTAGCCTAGCCTAATGTAGCCTAGCCTAGCCTAGCCTAACCTAGCCTAACATAGCCTAGGCCTGAGCGGTACAACCTGCCCTGGCACTGGCCTGGACTAAGCTGTCCTGGCCTGGCACAGCCTGGCCTGGCCCTGGCCTAACGTGGCTGGCCCTAACCTGGCCTGCCCTGCCCTGCTCTGGCCTGCCTAACCTGCCCTGGCAGTAACCTAACCTGCCTGCCCTGCTCTGGCCCTGCCTAACCTGCCCTCTGCGTGGCCTGGCCTGGCCTGGCCCTGGCCTGGAGCCCAACCTAACTTGCCTGGCCTGCCCTGGCCTGCTTTGGCCTGGCCTGGCCTGCCCTGCCTTGCACTGTCCTGGCCTGCACTGGCCCTGGCCTGGCCTGGCGGTAGCCTGGCCCTGGCTGGCCCTGGCCTGCCTGGCCTGCCCTGAGCAGCGGCACCACCAGCCCTGGCCATGTCCTGGCCTGGCCTGGCCTGGCTGGCTTGTTCTGGCCTGGCTGGCACAGCCTGGCACAACCCTGGCCTACAACCAAGCACTGGTGGCCTGGCCTGCCTGGCCCTGGCTGGCGGGCTGGCCTGTCCTGGCCTGGCCCTGCCCCTGCTGCAGCCTGCATGGCCTGGCCTGGCCTAGCTGGCTGGCCTGGCTCGGCCCTGGCCTGCTGGCCTGGCCTGGCCTCCGGCTGGCCTGCTGCTGTGGCCTGGCCTGGCCTGGCCTGGCTGGCGTGACCTGGGCTAACCTGCCTAGCGCTCGCGCAAAATGGCATGGCCTGGCCCTGACACATGCCGGCGGCCTGGCCTGGCCTGCCCTGGCCTGGCCTGGCCTGCCTGGCTTGGCCTGGCCTGGCCCTGGCCTGGCCTGGCCCTGGCCTTGCCTGGCCTGGCCTGGCCAGAGCCTGGCTTATCCTGCTTTGTCACAGCATATTCTAGCCTAGCCTAGCCTAGCCTAGCCTAGCTTGGCCTAACCTAACCTAACCAAACGTGTCCACTCAAGCCTAACCTAGCCTAGCCTAGCCCTGGCTTAACCTAACCTATCCTAGCCTAACCTATCTGACCTTTAGGCCAGCTAACCTCGGCTAGCTTACCACAGCACAACCTAACCTAGCCTATCCCTGGCACCTTTCACAACCTAGCCTAACTGGCCTAGCCTAGCCTAGCCAAACCTAGCCTAACCTAGCCCTGGCCCTAGCCTAGCCTAACCTAAGCCTAGCCTGGCCTAACCTAGCCCTGGCCTAGCCAAGCCTAGTCTTACCTAACCTAACATAAACTACCCTAGCCTACCCTGCCTACCTAGCTTGGCTAACATAACCTTGCCTAACCTAACCCTAACCTAGCCCTGTGAACTCTCACCCTAGCCTAACCTATTCTCTTGGTACCCTAGCCTGGCCTGGCCTAGCCTGCCTATCCTAAACTGTCCTAGCCTGTCCTGGCCTGGCCCTGGCCTGGCCTAACCCTGGCCTGGCCTGGCCTGGCCTGCCCTGCCCTGCCTCACCCTGCCTTGGCTTGTCCTGGCCTATTACGGCCTAGCCTAGCACCAGCCCTGGCGTAGCTTAGCCTAACCCTAACTTAACCTAACCCCTAACCTATTGGTCTGGCTTAGCCCTGCCACCAGCGTAGCCTACCCCAACTGCCTAGCCTACCCTAAATTATCCTAGCCTATCCTAGCCTATTCTAGCCTAGCCTAGCCCACAACTGGCCTAACCTAACCTAGCTTAGTCTAACCTAGCTAACCTATCATATCCTAACTAACCTTATCCTAACTTACCTAGACTAGCCTAGCCTTACCCTAATGGAGCCTAACCTACGAGTACACTATCCTAGCCTAGCCTAACATAACCCTCCTAACCTAACCTAGCCTAGTCTAGCCTAGCCTAGCCTACGCCTAGCCTAGTCTATCCTAGCCTACCTAGCTTACCCTAGCCTTGCCTAACCCTAACCTAGCCTATCCCGGAAAATGAGTTTTATTTGTATGTAAATATGCTTGCAAGAGAGGACTTGGTGGGTCAAAAAAACTAGCAAGATAGGACTTGGAAAGTCATATGCTATGATCAAAAAAACTAAATGAGCATGGAAGTGAGAGCTACACGATACATGATATTGAGTTAGCAACGATCATACATGCATTGACGTTGAGGAGGCATTATCTTCAAAGCATGGAGATTTCTAATTATGAGTGATCGCATTGGGTTGAGGTACTTATTTTACAAAGACCAGATCTAAACGGTAGGTAGGATAGATGGTTGGCCATGATGGGTGAGTTTGACTTTGAGATTAGGGACATCAAGGAAGGAGAACAAGATCACAAAATGCTATTAACAAGATGTTACGGGTAAATCACATATCATCTGAGATCCTATGGGACATAATTACAATATGGGATCTTGCGGGCAAATGTTTGGATCCAAGGTATATGGAGATTATGCATAGGTTGTAGCAGTACGAGTACATGTGTTGGTGCGGGTATAGGTATAGGTGTTTTTTTATAGGTATAGGTACAAGTGCACGTACGAGTAAAGGTATAGGTAGTGGTACGAGTACAGAAATCTTGGTATAGGTGTAGGTGTATAAGATTTGGACTACCTTATCACATCGGATGTATTGGTTAGATTTACAAATAGGATATATATGTCTTGAACAATACGAGCTCAAGAAGGTGATATTAAGGGAGTTTTAAGCCACAAAAATCATATTTGTGTCACTTGGGATACCGAGAAGACATTGGTAGTGAAAGAGATTCTACTATTAGTTGAATGTCAAGAAGGGATGTGGCGATTTTGTGACGATGTTTAGATTGTCGGATGGTTAAGGAAAAATGTAAGCATCTAAGTAGACTAGTACATTTCATTGTGATTCGAGAGTGGAAATGGGAGTTTATTTCCATGGATACCATCACAGTTTTCGATGACATATAGACAACATGATTCCATCATGGTTGTTTTGTTCAAGTTAATGAAAGGTTTCAAATCCATATCGGTGAATACTACATATTAGCTAGTGATGTAGCACAAGTTTTTATCGAATACATAGTCATATTTCATGGTGTTCCAAAAAATATTGTATCTCACAGAGATGATCTAGCTAGATATTGGTGGTAACTTTTCTATTCACTTGGGGTCCCACCTTGTTTCTTTTAGTTTTTCCATTTCCTTAATTGTAGCATAGTTCATTATTTTTAGCGAGTTTTCGAGTCCTCGACATCTAGAGCCATTTTGAGGTCCTAAGTGATGTTTTTTGGGAAAAAATGAGAGCAACATGGAAGATGCTTTGATGTTTCCCTGTAAAAAGTTGTGAGCCTTGGATATATATTTATAACGAGGTATTGTGCACGTTAAAAAACGAAGATCACATGCCAAAGTTATGTCCCCTGGAAGCTGATGTATCAATTTACCCAAACGAGGCCCATAGTTTTGGCACTTAATCTCCTAGGGTTAGGTTTTCGGACGTTTATGGTTTTCCATTGTTTTTCAATAATAATTATTCCATCGAGCTCATTGTAACATGGATTTCGAAGGCATGTATCCCCACATATCTTCTCATAGATAAGCTACTAGCACCATAACTAGTTTATTTCCATTCGTCGGTAAAAAAATTTCGAGTTCTTTGATTTTAATTGGATGAAGTGTTATTTCCACTACATCTTTGTATTTATGGTTATATGTGTTTTTTGTTGCATTCTGTAAATCTAGATGAATAGAGAAGCGAAGCTCTCTTCCAAGCTTTGGAAGGAGTTATTTGCGAGTTTGGGCATAGGATTCGCCTTTAACACAGCTTATCATCCATAGAAAGATGGGAATATTGAGAGGGTTCACAAGATAGTAGAGGATATGTTGAGGATGAATGTGATGCATAAGAAACACAAGTGGGAAGAATATCTTCCATTGGTAGAGTTCGCCTACGACAACGGGTATCATGAGTCATTGAAGATCAATCCATTTTAGGCATTGTATAAACAGAGTTGCAACACTCATATCGGTTAGGTGATTCGATTAAAAATATATTGATTGGAACGAGGGATATTGGTAGAAATGGAACAAGAAATGCATGTGATCAAGAAGAAATTGAAAGTAGCGCGAGGATAGGGGAGAATATTTATGCATACATGAATAGGTTATTGAAGGAGTTTTAGGTTGGGGATCGAGTGCACTTGTGTATCAAGCAGAAGAGCTCCTTGTGGATTGGATTGTGTTACAAGTTGGAACCATGGTTTTGGACCATTTAGGATCATTGAGAGGATTGGGCCGGTAGCCTATCGACTTGTACTGCCTTTACGTAGTGAAATTCCATGATTTTCTGTATATCAACGCTTAAGAATTATGTTAAAGATGTTGATCATGTTATTGACATGTTTGTATTGTAAGTGGAACTAGAAGGGGAGTTCCGGTTGGTTGTAGTGCATTTTGCGAGGGGAAATGAAGCTTATGCTCGGGGAATCGAGAAATCAATCAAGTTAAAGTGTAATGGAAGAAATTTGGACCCGATGAAGCTACATGGGTGATGGAAGATCAAATGTGGGCCATGCATCCTTCCTTGTTTATCGTGAGGCATGGAAATTTTGGTGTAATTTTAGTATATGTTTGGTATATGTTTTGATAATGTTTTTATTTTTGTTTTTATGTGATGTTAGGAGTATATGTACTTATGTTTATGGATGTAAATACTTCCATGAGTTATGTTATAAAGCTCCAATAAGTGGGATAGGTGTCATAGTACTCAATAGTTTCCATTTGTTATGATGCCATGTTGATGTGCTTTTCACGATGTGATCATTGTGAATACTTCATCGATCTATGTTATAAAGCTCCATTGGAAGTATGATTGCTTTTTTAGTGGTGCTTTTGAGGGATATGTGTGATTGAACAGGGATGGTTTTCTGTGGGGGATGAGTTCTGTAACAACCTTAGTGAAAATTCCATGTAATAAAGTTAAAATAATAGCCGAGTTGATGGGACACATATTCCAAATTGAATGTTGGGAAAAAATCCTAGTGTGGGTGTTCACATGGTTTATTATGGCTAAGGAAATTGGAAAAGGATATGGCTAACGAATTAAAGAGGTAAAAAGTATTTTTGGAATGTTTATTTATGAAAATAATAGAAATTAGGAGAAAATGGAGGTAAAAGGTCACAATTTGCACATGAGAAGGAAAATGAAGGAAAATAATGGAAAATAAATGAAATAGAGGCTTCTTCTAGACAAAGGCTTATGAGGACCATTTGGTAACTTTTTTTCGCTTCATTTTGGAGCTCTCTCATTATTCTATCTATCTCTCATACTCTTCGATACTTATAGTTTTCTTGGAGAGAACTCTTGAAGAGTTTGGATACTTGGTGATCGAAGAAAGAGGAAAAGGAGTAGGAAATCATAATTGGACATCAGAATCAACGAATACAAGAGATTTTATTGCGATCAAATTTGTATGCATGATTTACTCTTTATTTTTTTCCATGCATGGTGTATGCATAGCAGATTTTCTAGCCTTTGTCATTTTCTGGATAGCCATGGTGTTGGGTTTATTTTTATTGATTTTTTTCTCGTTGTTTCTCACGATTCCATTAGCTATGGGTTGATTTATTATTTATTGCAAGACTTGGTTGGAAAAACACTCTTGGTATTTGATGGACAACCATGGGTTGAGTTACTAGTCTGGAAACGCATGGTTAGAAAAATGCTCTGCAGTCCTAGGTGGGTTGAGTAACTAGTCCTAGAAGCCTTGGTTGGAAAAAGACTCTAGAATATTTATCACGGTTGGGCTTGATATACTAGTTCTAGAAGCCCTAGTTGGGCAAACACTATGGGGCCCCTCGAACAACTTAAATAGAGACCAATATGTGATGGTTGTGATGTGTTAAATGGTGGAGTCAACGGTAGAGGAGTTGAGGTTGTTTTCTTGGAAACCCTATATTGATTGTGATTGATGTGTTTGTGAGCGAGATCACATTCATGCTTGGAATATGGCATTGGGGGTGATTGAAGGAAGTGATACTTGGCTCAGCCAATCTATGGTTAGATGGAACATGAAATTTCAATCTCTAGTTGGTTTTTACATGCATTAATTAAGAGCTCATTCCTTTGGTATTTGGTATGAAAATGTATTGTTTATTATGTGGATTCTACTGCTATCGTATCCATGGTATTCTTTTCATTATTATGCTAGTTATAAACATGTATTTTATCAGTGATGATGTATGTCTCTATCTATGTTTTTACTTGTAAATGAGTGCACAATATATCTATGGTCAAATATATTGTCTTGCAACTAATGATGTAAGGGATAAATGCCTCTTAGTGATTCTCAGATAATTATGAGACCCCTATGCTTAAATATGTTGTTTACATATGTATACACAATTTTTGTGACATTTTTGTTGAAATGCATGTCATGACTAGGAGAGCTCTAGATGATTTCCTGGTGATGTGATTGCTTACCTTTGATTTAATATTATTTATCATATCCTTGAATTGGTATGCCTGTGACTATGGCCAAAAAGGGTCAAAAAGCCAATCTCCCTCAGGGGTAAGGGGTCTTGGAGGTTAGGTTACCTCCTTGTGATGTTTTTGATGTTGTGTAATGTGTGTTTGTCTTGTTTCCATCGGTTCCACTTCCTTAAAGTCAGATGGGCTCTTGAATCTCATATTTGTGGCCTCTCCTAGCATGTTTACACATGTTGGCTCATTAATTGGGTAAATGTGGGATGAGGATGTTACACTTCTATATTCCTGTTAATGATTCCTAACTTATTTGTTCCTTTCTCCCCTTGTATCATTGTGTTCAAAATCTAACTATAAAACTCCTATTAATATCTACGAGGTAGAAATTGATTTTTTTCATGCAACATTCAAACTATATCTTATAAAGAATAAAAAACATTTTATAAAATATTCAAAATGGACACAACATAGATCAAGCCTAGCACAACAATGTTGGTATGATAATAACTATTGATAATGAACTTTTTGGAATGGGTAATCAAGAGATCTTAATATTAATAAAATAAGCCTTACCTTAAAATCAATTTAATTTAGCCCAAGTGGTGTAGAACAGTCGGTGATGGGGTGCACTGTTAAGGCACTCCGTTCTGTAAGGTCACCGGTTCGAAACCCGTCGGTGGGATGGGAGGAGAAAAAATGGAAAGATTAGGATTAGTCTAAACGAGAAAAAAAAATCAATTTAATTTAGCTACAAAAATATATTTGGGGGTGATGCTAGGGATGGGATGAAGAATGAGGATTTAGAAAATGTTGATAAATTTTTCTAATATTAATAAAATAAAAGAAAAAAATATTTCTTTTAAAAAATAATAATTTAAAAATGAGTATTTATTTTTAATTTTTAAAATATATTATTGTAAATTATTCAAATAAAAAATAATGCTAAATTGATAATATTTTAAATGTATGTTATGAGTGTAAGTTTAAATGGCCGGTTTTATTAGTCCTTGCCTCTGCGAGGGACTATAGAAATCATCTCATGGTAAAATCACCTTGATTATGGCTTAGTTTGGTGAGTTTTAGTTAGTTTATTGTGACTTTAATAAAAAAAATCAGAAGACAGTTGAATATTTGTATTTTCTAGGAAGCTAAAAAGTATTTTCCTAAATTTTTGTTTACTAAAAGAGATTTGATGTGCAATTCCTTTGGTGGAGGGTGATTTATCAGTGCCTAAAAAAACATTTTAAAATTGAAAAAAAAGTAGTTTTGTAAAAGTTTCCATTCAATAGGTGAGTGCTTTAACACTAACATTCTTATGCCCAACACTACTAGTGCGATGCCCGTCCTTTATGTAAGTGAGGGAGTTAAGGGGGGGGGGTGCATGAAACAATGAGTGTATGGACCTCATCATGTGTGTGGAATAAAGGATGTGTAGAAGAGTATGAACACAAACTTTCCTCCAAAGACATGATATTATTTTAACTTTAAGAAAAAAACTTTGGATCATGGTTACTTATGGTTTTTTTAATATGAATCTTTGATTTGCATCCTCACAATATCTTGTTCATCTTTGTGATCTAATATTATTTTCATCATATTCAAAAATCATTGTGAAAATAAAAAACCACACAAATAATTAGGAAATCAAAATCTTCTATAATAGTCAACATGATTAATATATATATATATATATATATATATATATATATAAATATATATGTGTGTGTGTGTGTGTATGTATTTTTCTGCTACTATTGTTCTATATACTAATTTTTTTTCCCAATAAAATACATTGAAATATATTTGCAACAAGATAGTTATATTATTGAAAAACATATAAAAAAAATATTGATACAATTGAGTACAAATTATTATCTAAGGGTTAAAAATACTCACTAAAAAAATGGCCTGATTCCACATACACATTTATACAATATATCCACATTTCTGTCTAGATTTGTTTTCTCCGTAATCTCCCCTATTTAAAATGACTTGCTTTTATCAAAATCTTAATAAATGTAAATTATCATTATCACATTTCATGTTCCATATATATATATATATATATATATATGAATATATACCTCTAACATAAGTTTATTTGTAGGTTCATCATTTAGTGTTTTGTATTTATGTTGTAACTCTCAATAGGTTGTGATTTTTTCTTTCCAATGCTTGTAAAGTGGCCCTAATTCCCTAACCTTATGTTTCCGTTTATATATGGGAATTATAATACGCGAGGAAAAATATGGTACCATAAATGAAAGTATACTTTCATTAGTTAAAAGTCCATGGTGGTAGCAATGGTACGTGATCTCTTGATCATTGTACAATTATCAAAATATATGTTTTTTACTTTGTAAATTCAATGTCAAAATGTAAATTAATTATTACCCTTGTATCTTTTTTTCATAGGGAATGCAACACCCCTATATTGTTATTTTTATACATGGGTTATTTTCATACTTTTAAATTATTTTTGGATGTTATGGTTACGGAAGCCATAATGGGAAGTATGTGATTATGTAGTTATGTTTTAGTTTTTTTGTTAACAAATTAATGGTTTGGAAATATTCAAGAAAGAGCACTAGAGTATTAGAATACTTCTTTCCATCTTATAAAATTTTGGTAGTGATTAAATTCCACATGTTGGACCTTCCCAAAAACTTTCCTAAAAATCCCTAGGAGAAAGTTGTTAAAATTATTAACATAAAGAGAGAGAAATATTATGTTAATCACTTAGCTATATAGAAATGCTAAGTGGGGTAATCTAGATGTGACATTAATTTAATTGTTTGTGAGCACCTAAAAAATAATTTTAAAATAGGAAAAAGACTATTTTTTGTAAATGGCCATTCTGTTAGTGATTGGTTTGACACTAACACTCACATTAACATTGTTATGCATTACATTGCTAGTACATTTCCTAGGTCGTTTACTTAAAGGAGGGAGAGGAGAAGAGAGGAGAGAAGAGGGGAGGAGAGGAGGCGAGGGGGTATTGGGAAGGGCAGGGGGTGTTTGTAGTCATGGCTCGCTATCCCTTGGTTATGTTATCTCATTTTAATTTTTTTAGTTATAATTTCATTTTGAACTTTTACACTTTAAGTTGTGCAGAACAACAAGTGTATGGAACTAATGATGGGTGAATTAGAAGAGGTGTTGTGTACAAGAGAAAAAGTATGAACACAAGCTTTCCTTTGCACACATGCAAGTATTTTAATTTTAAGGAGAAACTTTGGATCGTGGTTTCTTATGGTTCTACAAATGAATATTTGATCTACATCTTTCTTATGATATCATGTTCATCCTTGTGATGTAATATCATTTTCATCATATAAGGCAATGGCTAAGAAAAGAAAGAAAAAGGCACAAATAATTGAGAAATGAAATTTTGTTGTGATACTTAACATGGTAAATACTTTTCTTATACTAATTTTGGATTCCTAATAAAATGAATTGCAATATATTTGTAACATGGCAATTATATTATTGAGAAGCATGGAACATAAAATATTGATACAATTGAGTACAAAAAATTACAAACTATTATCTCATCGTTGGAAACACTCACAGAACCAAATGTTGTGATTCCACATACAGAGTTATACAATATATCCACCTTTTTCTTTAGATTTTTTGTCTTTGTAATCCCCCCTATTTAGAATGACATGTGTTATTTTAAAAACCTAAAAATTGTAAATCATCATTATCATATCGCCATGTTCCATTTATATGACAATATACCTCTACCTTAAATTTCTTTTTAGGTTTTTCCTGTAGTGTTTTTAATTTATGTTGTAAGCATGAAAAGGTTGCACTTTCTCCTTGCCAATGCTAATAAAGTGGCCCTAATTCCCTAACCTTAGGGTTTCTCGTGTCCATACGAATTATGATATGTCATTAAAAATATGGTACCATAGATACAAGCATAATATCATCCATTAAAAATCCATGCTCGCAACAATTCTAAACACTTTCTTCATAATTATACCTTTAGAAAAATATATCTTTTAACGTAGGGAAATTCAATGTGAAAATGTAAATTAATTATTAATCTTGTGTCATTTTTTTTATAGCGCACCTCCGATTTTGTAATGACATCAACTCTAGAAATTCACGACATCCACCAAAGGTTTAGAAATTCAAGGGTGGTCCAAAGATCATGAAATATAATATAGTTTTAACATAGAAAAATTGAGGTTAATCATCGTGCATGTCTCCTATCCTAACATTCCCTAGCCTAGCCTATCCTAGCCTATCCTAACTCACCCTAGCTTAACGTAGCCTATCCTACCCTAGCCTAACCTAACCTAACCTACCCTAGCCAAACCTAACCTAACCTAACCTAACCTAACCTAACATAGCCTAGCCTAGCCTAGCATAACATAGCCTAGCCTACCCTAGCCTAACATATCCTACCCTATCCTACCCTAGCCTAAATTAGCCTAACCTATCCTAACCTAGGCTAGCCTAACCTACCCTAAATTAGGCTAACCTAACCTAACCTAGCCTAGCCTAATCTATCCTAACCTAGGGAGCCTAGCCTAACCTATCCTATTCTAGCCTAACGTAGCCTAGCCTAATGTAGCCTAGCCTAGCCTAGCCTAACCTAGCCTAACCTAGCCTAGCCTAGACTAGCCTAACCTAGCCAAGCTTAGCCTACGCTAGCCTACACTAGCCTAACCTGCCCTAGCCTAACCTATCTTAACCTACCTTAGCATAACCTAGACTAACCTAGCCTAACCTCACCTGGCTTAACCTAGCCTAGCCTAACGTAGCCTAGCCTAACCTAACCTAGCCTAGACTAGCGTAGCCTAGCCTACCCTACCCTAACCTACCCTACCCTACTCTAGCCTACCTAACCTACCCTAACGTAACCTAACCTAACCTAGCCTAACCTAGACTAACCTAACCTTGCCTAGCCTACCCTAGCCTACTTTAACCTAACCTAGCCTACCCTACCTTACACTATCCTAACCTAGACTAACTTAGCCTAAGCTAGCCTAGCCCAACCTAGCCTAGCCTAGCCTAACCTACCCTAGCCTAGCATAGCCTAGCCTAGCTTAGCCTATCCTAACCTAGCCTATCCTAGCCTAGCCTAACCTAGCCTAGCTTATTCTAGCCTAGCCTAGCCTAGCCTAACCTAACCTGACCTAGCTTACACTAACGTAGCTTAGCCTAGCCTAGCCTAACCTAGCCTACCCTAGCCTATCCTAGCCTACCCTACCCTACTCTGGCCTACCTAACCTAGCTTAGCCTAACCTAGCCTAACCTAACCTAACCTTAGCTGACCTAGCCTACCTTAACCTAACCTAGCCTAGCCTAGCCTAACCTAACCTAGCGTAGCCTAAACTAACCTACCCTAACGTAACCTAGCATAAACTAGCCTAGCCTAACCTAACCTACTCTAGCCAAGCCTAGCCTGGCCTAGCCTAGCCTAATCTAACCTAGCCTAGCCTAGCCTAACCTACCCTAGCCTAGCCTAACCTACCCTAGCTTAACCTAGCCTAGCCTAGCCTAGCCTAGCCTTGCCTAGCCTACCCTAGCCTAGCCTAGCTTATCCTAGCCTATCCTAGCATATTCTAGCCTAGCCTAGCCTATCCTAGCATATTCTAGCCTAACCTAACTTAACCTAACCAAACGTATCCTCAACCTAGCCTAACCTAGCCTAGCCTAGCCTAGCTTAACCTAACCTACCCTAGCCTAACCTATCCTATCCTAACCTTTCGTAGCCTAACCTAAGATAGCCTACCCTAGCCTAACCTAACCTAGCCTATCCTAGCCTGCCCTAACCTAGCCTAACTAGCCTAGCCTAACCTAGCCTAACCTAGCCTAACCTAGCCTAGCCTAGCCTAGCCTAGTCTTACCTAACCTAGCCTAAACTACCCTAGACTACCCTACCCTACCCTAGCTTAGCCTAACATAACCTAGCCTAACCTAACCTAACCTAGCCTAACCTAACTCACCCTAGCCTAACCTATCCTAGCGTACCCTAACCTAGCCTACCTAGCCTACCTATCCTAACCTATCCTATCCTATCCTAGCCTAGCCTAACCTAGCCTAAACCTAGCCTAGCCTAGCCTAACCTAGCCTAGCCTAGCCTACCCTACCCTAGCTTATCCTAGCCTAGCCTAGCCTAGCCTAGCTTAGCCTAACCTAACTTAAACTAGACTATCCTAACCTTAGCCCACCTTAGCCTAGCATAGCCTAGCCTACCCTAGCTTATCCTAGCCGATCCTAGCCTATTCTAGCCTAGCCTAGCCTAGCCTAACCTAACCTCACCTAGCTTAGCCTAACCTAGCTAACCTATCCTAACCTAACCTTATCCTAACTTACCCTAGACTAGCCTAGCCTAGCCTAACCTAGCCTAGCCTTACCTAATGGAGCCTAACCTACCGTATAGTAGCCTAGCCTAGCCTAACTAACCTAACCTAACCTAACCTAGCCTAGTATAGCCTAGCCTAGACTAGCCTAGCCTAGTCTATCCTAGCCTACCCTAGCTTACCCTAGCCTAGCCTAACCTAACCTAGCCTATCCCAGCCTCACGTAACCTAGCCTAGCTTACCCTAACCTTACTTGACCTAGCCTAACTTAACCTAGCCTAACCTAACCTAACCTAGCCTAGCGAAGCCTAGCCTAGCCTAACCCTAGCCTACCCTAGCCTACCCTAGCCTAACCCTAGCCTACCCTAGCCTACCCTAGCTTATCCTAGCCTTTCCTAGCTTATTCTAGCCTAGACTAGCCTAGCTTAGCCTAGCTTAGTCTAACCTAACCTTAACCTAACCTAACCTACCCTAACCTATCCTAGCATAGCCTAGCCTTCCCTAGTCTAGCCTAACCTACCCTAGCGTAGCCTAGCCTACCCAAGCCTAGCGTAAGCTAACGTAGCCTAGCCTAGCCTAGGCTAGCTTATCCTAACCTAGCCTAGCCTAGCGTACCCTAACCTAGCCTAGCCTAAGCTAACCTAGATTAACCTAGCCTAGCCTACCCTAGCCTAGCCTACCCTAGCCTACTCTAGCCTACCTAACCTAGCGTAGCCTAGCCTACTCTAGCCTACTTAACCTACACTAACCTAACCTAACCTAACCTTTCTTAACCTAACCTAACCTATCCCAACCTAACCTATCCTAGCCTACCTTAGCCAACCTTAACCTACCCTAGCCTAGCCTAGCCTAACCTAACCTAGCCTAACATAACCTAACCTAATGTAACCTAGCCTAGCCTATCCTAGTCTAACCTACCCTACCCTACCCTAGCCTAACATAACCTACCCTAGCCTAGCCTACCCTGGCCTATCCTATCCTAGCCTATCCTATCCTAGCCTAGCCTAGCTTAGCCTATTCTACCCTAGCCTAGCTTATCCTAACCTAACCTAACCTAACCTAACCTAACCAAGCTTACCGTGACCTAGTTTAGCCTAGCCTACCCTAAACTATCCTAGCCTAGCCGAACCTAACCTAACCTAACCTAGCCTACCCTAGTCTAGTCTTACCTAGCTTAGGCTAGCATATCCTAACTTGACCTAGCTTAGACTAACCCACTCTGTGCTAGGCTATAGTATCCTAACCTAACCTATCCTATCCTAGCCTATCTTATCCTATCCTATCCTAGACTAGCCTAAGCTACCCTAAGTTACCCTAGCTTGACCTAGCCTAGTCTAACCTAGCATAGCCTAGTCTAACCTAGCTTACTCTAGCCTGCCCTAGCCTAACCTACTCTTACCTAGCATATCCTAGTCTTGTCTAGCCTATCCTAAGCTACTCTAGCCTATTCTTGCCTAACCTAGCCTACTCTACCTTACCTTAGTGTATTCTTGAGTAGCCTAGGCTAGGCTACTCAAGCTTAAGGTACTTTACTCTATATTAGAATATTAATGAAGAAATCATTCAAAAAAGAAAATAAATTAAAAGATATTAGTAAAAGTTTAAATATAAGAAAAATTCTTAAAAATAAAATGAATGTATGAAAATAGAATTTAAAATATATTGAATTTAACCGTAGTAATAATGTAAAAACAAAATCTAACATGAGTTATAAGATATAAATGAATTTTTTTTTTAAATGAAAAACATATTGGTAAAACATAAAAACATAATTGAGGAAATCATTTTGAGAAATCCAATAATCTCATCTAAATTATTAGAAAAAATACATTTTTATTGGAAAAGGTCATCCAAAAATGATATTAAGAGCCACATGTTAAGTCAACTAATATTTTTAATTCAAAAAAAAAAGTTACAAAACCATAAAGCAAATCATCCAAAATTGATTTTAAGAACCACATGTTAAGTCAACTAATATTTTTAATTGAAAAAAAAAAAAACTCAGAAAACTATAAAGAAAATCAACCAATACTTGTGGTTTGACTTGATAGTTGTTAGAAGGCTAGAAAAAAATAATTTATAAATAAAATGGAATTATTTTGATGCACTAAGGGAATTCTCCAATTTCCTTATTTTCTTTTCCTATTTGACCCAATTTCCAATCCAATTCAACTCAAAAAAAATCACAAAACTATAAGGCTAACCAACCAATATTTGTGGTTTGACTTTTTGGTTATTAAAAAGATCTGAAAAACTAATTTATAAATAAAAATGGAAATATTTAGAATTCTCCAATTTACTTGTTTCCTTCTCCAATTTGACCTAATTTCCAATTCTATTTAGTATCGTGCAACTGTTCAATTTGCTTAATAGATGAAAATATCTAATTATTTTATAGATTCATTTGTAAAATTTGAAAAACAATGTTTATTATTTTACTAATTTATAAATATTCTAAATATTTCTATTTAAAAAGAAATTAAAAGCAAACTAATATTCAAATTAGATATCATTTATATAATCAAAATTCTTAAAGCATACTTCAAAAAATATCGAAGAAAAATTTAGTATGCCCACACATTTGATTTGATATTTGATATTCAATATTCAAGTTGAACATAATCCATAGAATCAAAATCCTCAAAACATACAATAATGTTGATAATTGTGTTATTTAAATTTATTTTTTCACTCAATATATGATTTTTGCATAAATTAGATAAGAAAAATAAATTCCAAAACTTTTCAAAAAATAGCTTGAAATTTAATTGGACATTTTAAATGTAAGTTTTAAGTGGATTTATTTGATTGGTTTTATTAAGGTCAAAGTCCTTTGACTATGGATTAGTTTGTAGAGTTTTTGTGACTTTAACCAATATTTTAGAAAATGATGAATATTTGCACTTATTGTAGATTAAAAATTATTTCCCTAATTTTTGTAAATCTTATTTCTAATTTTCCATTTGTTGAACAAATCTAGATGTGACATTAATTTAATTGTTTGTGAGCACCTAACAAATAATTTTAAAATAGGAAAAAGACTATTTTTTGTAAATGGCCATTCTATTAGTGATTGGTTTGACACTAACACTCACATTGATATTGTTATGCATTACATTGCTAGTACATTTCCTAGCTCCTTTACTTAAAGGAGGGAGAGGAGAGGAGAGGAGAGGAGTGGAGGGGGGGGATGGGGTTGGGAAGGGCAGGGGGTGTTTGTAGTCATGGCTAGCTATCCCTCGGTTATGTTATATCATTTGAATTTTTTTAGTTCTAATTTCATTTCGAACTTTTACACTTTAAGTTGTGCGGAACAACAAGTGTATGGAACTAATGATGGGTGCATTAGAAGAGGTGTTGTGTACAGGAGAAAAAGTATGAACACAAACTTTCCTTTGCACACAAGCAATTATTTTAATTTTAAGGAGAAACTTTGGATCGTGGTTTCTTATGGTTGTTCTACAAATGAATATTTGATCTACATGTTTCTTATGATATCATGTTCATCCTTGTGATCTAATATCATTTTCATCGTATAAGGCAATGGCAAAGAAAAGAAAGAAAAAGGCACAAATAATTGAGAAATCAAATTTTGTTGTGATACTTAACATGGTAAATACTTTTCTTATACTAATTTTGGATTCCTAATAAAAGGAATTGCAATATATCTGTAACATGGAAATTATATTATTGAGAATCATGGAACATAAAATATTGATACAATTGAGTACAAAAATTTACAAACTATTATCTCATCGTTGGAAACACTCACGGAACCAAATGCCATGATTCCACATACAGAGTTATACAATATATCCGCCTTTGTCTTTGTAATCCCCCCTATTTAGAATGACTTGTGTTATTTTAAAAACCTAAAAATTGTAAATCATCATTTTCATATCGCCATGTTCCATTTATATGACAATATACCTATACCTTAAATTTCTTTTTAGGTTTTTCCGGTAGTGTTTTATATTTATGTTGTAAGCCTGAAAAGGTTGCACTTTCTCCTTGCCAATGCTAATAAAGTGGCCCTAATTCCCTAACCTTAGGGTTTCTCCTGTTTATACGAATTATAATATGTCATTAAAAATATGGTACCATAGATACAAGCATAATATCATCGATTAAAAATCCATGCTCGCAACAATTCTAAACACTTTCTTCATAATTATACCTTTAGAAAAATATATGTTTTAACTTAGGGAAATTCAATGTAAAAATGTAAATTAATTATTAATCTTGTGTCATTTTTTTACAGTGCACCTCCGGTTTTGTAATGACATCAACTCTAGAAATTCATGACATCAAGCAAAGGTTTGGAAATTCAAGGGTGGTCCAAAGATCATGAAATATAATATAGTTTTAACATAGAAAAATTGAGTTTAATCATCGTGCATGTCTCCTATCATAACCTATCCTAACCTAACCTAGCCTAACATTCCCTAGCCTAGCCTATCCTAGCCTATCCTAACTCACCCTAGCTTAACGTAGCCTATCCTACCCTAGCCTAACCTATCCTAACCTAGGCTAGCCTAACCTAACCTAAATTAGGCTAACCTAACCTAACCTAGCCTAGCCTAACCTATCCTAACCTAGGGAGCCTAGCCAAACCTATCATATTCTAGCCTAACGTAGCCTAGGCTAACGTAGCCTAGCCTAGCCTATCCTAACCTAGCATAACGTAGCCTAGCCTAGACTAGCCTAACCTAGCCTAGCCTACCCTAGCCTAGCCTACCCTAGCCTAACCTGCCCTAGCCTAACCTAGCCTAACCTACCCTAGCATAACCTAAACTAACCTAGACTAACCTAACGTGTCCTAACCTAGCCTAGCCTAACGTAGCCTAGCCTAACCTACCCTAGCCTATCCAGACATATCTGCCCTACTCTAGCCTACAACCTAACCTAACCTAACCTAACCCTAACCCTAACCCCTACTTTAGCCTACCTAGCCTATCCTAGCCCTAGCCTACCCTACTCTAGCCTACCTAACCTAACCTAACCTAACCCTAACCTAGCTTAGCATAACCCTAGCCCTACTTCTTCTTCTCACGACCTAGCCTACCTTAACTAACCTAACCTAACTAGCCAAACCTAACCTAGCCTAGCGTGCCCTCTCAAGCCCTACCCTAGCAGTAACCTAGCATGGTAGCCTAACGTAGCCAAACCTACTCTAGCCAAGCCTAGCCTAGCTTAACCTAGCCTAGCCTAGCCTAGCCTAGCCTAGCCTAACCTAGCCTAGCCTTGCCTAGCCTAGCCTTGCCTAGGCTAGCCTAGCCTAGCCTAGCTTATCCTAGCCTATCCTAGCATATTCTAGCCTAGCCTAGCCTAGCCTAGCCTAGCTTAGCCTAACCTAACTTAACCTAACCAAACGTAACCTCAACCTAGCCTAACCTAGCCTATCCTAGCCTAGCTTAACCTAACCTACCCTAGCCTAAGCTATCCTATCCTAACCTTTCATAGCCTAACCTAAGCTAGTCTACCCTAGCCTAACCTAACCTAGCCTATCCTAGCCTACCCTAACCTAGCCTAACTAGCCTAGCCTAGCCTAGCCTAACCTAGCCTAGCCTAACCTAGCCTAGCCTAGCCTAACCTAGCGTAGCCTAGTCTTACCTAACCTAGCCTAAACTACCCTAGCCAACCCTACCCTACCCTAGCTTAGCCTAACATAACCTAGCCTAACCTAGCCTAACCTAACTCACCCTAGCCTAACCTATCCTAGCGTACCCTAACCTAACTCACCCTAGCCTAACCTATCCTAGCGTACCCTAACCTAGCCTAGCCTAGCCTACCTATCCTAACCTATCCTAGCCTATCCTAGCCTAGCCTAACCCTAGCCTAGCCTAGCCTAGCCTAGCCTAGCCTAGCCTAGCTTATCCTAGCCTATTTTAGCCTAGCCTAGCTAACCTTAGCCTAGCTTAGCCTAGCCTAGCCTAGCCTACCCTAACCTAGCCTAGCCTAGCCTAGCTTGTCCTAGCCTATCCTCGCCTATTCTAGCCTAGCCTAGCCTAACCTAGCCTAACCTAACCTTGCTTAACCTAACCTAGATAACCTATCCTAACCTAACCTTATCCTAACTTACCCTAGACTAGCTTGGCCTAGCCTAACCTAGCCTAGCCTTACCTAATGGACCCTAACCTACCGTACACTAGCCTAGCCTAGCCTAACCTAACCTAACCTAACCTAACCTAGCCTAGTCTAGCCTAGCCTGACCTAGTCTAGCCTAGTCTATCCTAGCCTACCCTAGCTTACCCTAGCCTAGCCTAACGTAATCTAGCCTATCCCAGCCTAACCTAGCCTAGCCTAGCTTACCCTAACCTTACTTGACCTAGCCTAACTTAACCTAACCTAACCTAACCTAACCTAGCTTAGCCTAGCCTAGCCTAACCCTAGCCTAGCCTACCCTACCCTACCTTATCCTAGCATTTCCTAGCTTATTCTAGCCTAGCCTAGCTTAGCCTAGCTTAGCCTAACCTAACCTTAACCTAACCTAACCTACCCTAACCTATCCTATCCTAGCCTAGCCTTCTTTAGTCTAGCCTAACCTACCCTAGCCTAGCCTAGCCTAGCCTAGCCTAGAAAAATTATTTAAAATAAAATGAATGCATGAAAATAGAATTTAAAATATATTGAATTTAACCATAGTAATAATGTAAAAACAAAATCTAACATGAGTTATAAGATATAAATGAAAATTTATTTTTAAATGAAAAACATATTGGTAAAACATAAAAACATAATTGAAGAAATCATTTTGAGAAATCCAATAATCTCATCTAAATTATTAGAGAAAATACATTTTTATTGGAAAAGGTCATCCAAAAATGATACTAAAAGCCACATGTTAAGTCAACTAATATTTTTAATTGAAAAAAAAAACTTACAAAACCATAAAGCAAATCATCCAAAATTGATTTTAAGAACCACATGTTAAGTCAACTAATATTTTTAATTGAAAAAAAAAAAACTCTGAAAACTATAAAGCAAATCAACCAATACTTGTGGTTTGACTTGATAGTTGTTAGAAGGCTAGAAAAAAAAATTTTATAAATAAAATGGAATTATTTAGATGCACTAAGGGAATTCTCCAATTTCCTTATTTTCTTTTCCCATTTGACCCAATTTCCAATCCAATTCAACTGAAAAAAAACTCACAAAACTATAAGGCTAACCAACCAATATTTGTGGTTTGACTTTCTGGTTATTAAAAAGATCTGAAAAACTAATTTATAAATAAAAATGGAATTATTTAGAATTCTCCAATTTACTTATTTCCTTCTACAATTTGACCTAATTTCCAATTCAATTTAGTATGGTGCAACTGTTCAATTTGCTTAATAGATGAAAATATCTAATTATTTTATAGATTCATTTGTAAAATTTGAAAAACAATGTTTATTATTTTACTAATTTATCAATATTCTAAATATTTCTATTTAAAAATAAATTAAAAGCAAACTAATATTCAAATTAGATATCATTTATATAATCAAAATTCTTAAAACATACTTCAAAAAATATCAAAGTAAAATTTAGTATGCCCAGACATTTGATTTGATATTTGATATTCAATATTCAAGTTGAATATAATCAATAGAATCAAAACATACCGTAAAAAACATCAAAGAAAATTCAGTACAAGCAGAGATTTAATTGATATTTGATAGATTAAACAAAGAAAGATCCAAATTACAGCCGAGAAATGAGAGACAAAGAGATTGCACCATCTCATATGAATTAATAAGAAACTATGGCATCTGTGATACCCCAAGACAGAAGGAAAACGGAATAATAAAACTAGGAGGTAGACTGGTTTTTGTTTTAAGTGTAAACCGAGAAAAAATAGTTGTAATCCAAAAAAAATAAGTGATATTACAAACAAGTATTAATTCGAAAATTATAGAACCACCAGAAAATGAAAAATGAAAAAAAATAAAGACGCGTCTATAATTCTTTGAAATGGGTTTTCTTGAGACTTTTAATTCAAGAAACACAAAACGAAGAGGCGGAAATTTACCTTGCGCGTCCAGAGCAAAATTAGGTTTCTTGAGGATCTTGTTTACAACCAATGAACATGGTTTCCTGTGAGACCTTGCAGGTAGATTTTAGTAGTACCTGACACATAGAACAGTTGATTAAAAGAAGGCGCAAACCTTAAAAGAAAGCAATTAAAAGAAGACCCAAACCTTATCAATCAAATCTTTTAGCAATATGATTAAACTAATCTCATTAAGCTATACATCAACGGAAAAAAAGAACAAAGATCATGTTTGTGTGCCATAATATTCCTTAGAAATTGATCAAAAAAATACGCAATATCAATGTATACTGCACAGTTTGCCTCCGCAAATTATGCACAATATGCAATATGGATGGTGCTTTGCCCCCGCAAATTCCCAATGCAAGCATCACTGCCTGCATTCCAGAGAAGTAATGGAACATGGGGCCTTCGTGGGCTGCGCTCCATTCGTCCAGATTCCTTCCAGTGGTCTCGAAAAAAATCTTGAACACGGGGATTATTTCTGGTGGTCTCGAAACAAATCTTGAACACTGGGATTCTTTCCGGTGGTCTCGAAGCATTGCAGCCAACGAAATCCAAATTCTTAGAGCACTTTTTGATTTATGAAAAGAAAAAAGGCAGAACGTGGAAATCTCAGAGCAGGTGGAAATCTCACCATCGAGGCAGAACGTGGTAGAAGGAATATTGGAGAAAATGTCCAAGGGGAGAGGAATATTGAAGAAAATGGCGAAGATTCAGAAAGGTTATTGGTTCGATCTTGTCCAAGAGGGCAACAAGAAGATTGTTGGAATTTAATTCCAATCGCAGTTACAAACAATTGTATTTAAATCAGATCCACTGAGATATTTAAAAATATCTGATGTTCGAAAGTCATGGTTGATTTATTGCACTCCACCGTGCATTTAATTTGCAGAATTTATTGAGCCTGCAGACAGCCGATTTTATTTACCAAAACCCAGCACGTTAACTCCCACCGCCTATCTGCATTCAATACGCAGATAAATATCATAAGATATTTTGTATTTTTTAATATTATAAGTCAAAATGTTTTTGCTTATAAATATGATGTTCTTTTTAAGGTTAGAAGAATGTTAGAAAACATTTTGAGAAATTACGGAAAGCGAGAGAGAAATAGACGGAGAAGCGAAGAAACGGCAAAAAGAAAACGAGTGTGTTTTGGGAGCGACATGCATTCTACGGGAATTTGTTTTAGAGCAGCTAGTACGTGTTTCCCCGACAGCGTACGTGACTGTGAAAACACGTGTTTCAGCAACTGTCTGTTTTTTATTATTTTACAGAATTTGTAAAAACAGAGTATGGAGTTTTTAGTTATTCCAGAACTGTAGTTCTGAAGAAGTTTGTAATTTTTATTGTCATTTTTATGGTTAATAGAAACAGAGCTTTTCTCCATATCCTCTTTGTCCAAATTTCTCATTTCTTTGTGTTAATTTGAGGAACTTTGCTTCCTCTGTTTTTGTTCGAAATTAACAGAAATTTCCATCATGGTATCAGAGCTGGTCTAGGCACTCAGTGAGTCAAAAACAGAGTTTGTTTTTCACTGCAGGAGCTGTAAGATGGCAGATGCTGGAACTGGTTTGACAAATTCCCAACTGCCACAGTTTAATGGGAAAAATCACAGTTATTGGTCCATAACAATGAAAGCATTGTTTGCTTCTCAGGGAATATGGGAGCTGGTTGAAACTGGCTATGCTGAACCTGCAAATGCAGCAGCGTTGGCTACTTTGACAGTAGCACAAAGAGACCAGTTGAAGAATGATAGGAAGAAGGATGCCAAAGCCCTCTTTTTTCTCTTCCAATCAGTACATGAAAGTGTTTTTCCACGGATTGCAGCAGCAACAAAATCCAAGGAGGCATGGGATATTCTCAAAACTGCTTATCAAGGCATGGAGAAGGTGAAGACTGCAAAGTTGCAGATGTTGAGGAGAGACTTTGAAACACTCAGCATGAAGGAATCTGATACAGTAGATTCATTCTTCACTCGGGTTATTGGGTTGATAACCCAGATTAGATCTCATGGAGAAATCCTTGAAGAAAGAAGGATTGTAGAGAAGATCTTGAGAAGTTTACCCTCAAGGTTTGAAGCTGTTGTGGTAGCAATAGAAGAAACAAAGGATCTCTCACAGTTCACAGTAGATGAACTGAGTGCTTCTCTTATGTCTCATGAACACAGATTGAGTAGAGGATCAAATTCCTCTTTTGAGCAAGCATTCAAGACTCAGATGTCTTTTGGCCAAGGAAAAGGTCGAGGCAGAGCAAATAACAGAGGTCGTGGAAGAAGCCAAAACAAAGGCAGAAATAATCCTACAAGCACAAGCGGAAGGAGCTGCAATCAGAACCAAGATGAAGGTTCAAGCAAACAACAAGCTCATGGACAAAGGTATGACAAATCCCAAGTCCAATGTCATTATTGTAAGAAATATGGCCATTATGCCAATGAATGTAGAAAAAAGAAAAATGACATGAATAGTAGGCAGAATGCTAATTTTGCAAATGAAGAAGATAGAATCCAAAGATTGTGCTGTTAACATGTAACGTTGCACAAGACAAACAAGAAGATTTTTGGTTCTTAGACTCAGGTTGTAGTAATCACATGACTGGAAATATTGAAATGTTTGCCAATCTGGATGAAAATGTGAAATCTGAGGTAACTACAGGAACTGATAGTAAGATATCTGTCAAGGGTAAGGGCAGAGTCAGTATCCGAGCAAGAAATGGAGAACAGATGATTGTGCCAGAGGTATACTATGTACCGGGTCTGAAATGTAATCTTTTGAGCATTGGACAGCTCATTGACAAAGGTTACAATGTGTTCTTCAAAGATGATATGTGTACAATCAGAGACATACCTCCAAGTAAGAAGATCATTGCACAGGTGCAGATGACCAGCAATAGAATGTTTCCTCTCAAACTCAAGGCAGATTTGAAGGAAGGTAGAACTATTGCAGCTGTAACTCAAGAAGTCTTTCAGGAACAGGTGAAAGATGAGAATTGGTTGTGGCATTTGAGATTTGGACATCTCAATTTCGGAGGCTTGAATCTGTTGCACAGAAAGGGAATGGTAAAGGGATTGCCATTGATCGAGAAACCGGACAGCCTTTGTGAAGGCTGCATCTTGGGAAAGCAACACAAAGAAAGCTTTCCAGCAGGAAAGAGTATAAGGGAAAAAGCACCATTGGAAATTGTTCACTCTGATGTGTGTGGACCGATGCAAATACCATCATTTGCCGGAAATAAATATGTTTTAACTTTCATTGATGATTACACCAGAAAGACATGGGTGTATATGCTGAAACAGAAGAGTGAAGTGTTTGAGAAATTCCACCACTTCAAAACTCTTGTTGAAAAGCAGTGTGGGCATTACATCAAAGTGCTCAGAACAGATAGAGGTGGAGAGTACATCTCCAAAGACTTTCTGCGTTTTTGCAGAGAGAATGGCATACAAAAGCAGTTCACCACGAGGTACACACCTCAGCAAAACGGTGTTGCCGAAAGGAAGAATAGGACCATTCTTGACATGGTCAGGATTATGCTGAAGGCAAAACACTTGCCGCATGAGTATTGGGCAGAAGCTGTCACTTGCGCAGTTTACATCTTGAATAGATGCCCAACTAAAGCTGTCATGAACAAAATACCAAAAGAAGCATGGAGTGGTCAAAAGCAAACTGTCACTCACATGAGAGTATTCGGCTATGTAGCATATGCACATGTACCGGATCAGCTAAGGAAGAAGCTTGACAGTAAGGGGGAGAAGTGTGTCTTTATTGGCTATTGTGATGAGTCAAAAGCATACAAACTCTATAATCCATTAACCAAGAAATTGATAGTAAGCAGAGATGTTCAGTTCATTGAAGATGAAGCTTGGGATGGAAGCTTAGAGAAGACAGTGAATGTGAAGACAATTGTGTCTCATGAAGAAGAAGAGGAAGGGACAGCAGCAAATAACCCTTCTTTAGTGGCTCCTCCTCCACCACAGCAAGTACAACAAACCACACCACAAGCTGGAATTCGAACAGCCTTGAGAAATCAAGGAAGTGCTTCTCCAAGCACACCACAGGGATCACAAATACCCTCAAGTTCGGATGGAACTCCAAGCACACCAAGAAGACCAAGATTCAGAAATCTGAATGAGATTTATGAACAAGGAGAGGTAAGTAACAATCCCGGTCTGAATTCATTATTCGCTTTATATTGTCATGTTGATGACCCAATTCATTTTGAAGATGCTGTAAATGAAGATAAATGGATTGAAGCAATGAATGAAGAAATTAGTGCAATTGAGAAGAGTAAAACATGGGAGTTAGTGGACCTCCCTGAAGGCAAAGATGCCATTGGAGTTAAGTGGGTCTATAAGACCAAAAGCAATACTGAAGGCAAGATCGACAGGCATAAAGCAAGACTTGTTGTGAAAGGCTACAAGCAGCAACAAGGCAAAGACTATGATGAAACCTTTGCACCAGTAGCAAGGATGGAAACAGTCAGAACAGTGTTGTCTATTGCAGCACAACACAAATGGAAGATTTATCAGATGGATGTTAAATCTACATTCCTGAATGGAGTGTTGAAAGAAGAGGTATATGTTGAACAACCTCCAGGCTATGAAGTTGAAGGCCAAGAGCATAAAGTCTGCAAACTGAAGAAGGCTCTTTATGGGCTCAAGCAAGCTCCAAGAGCATGGTACAGCAGAATATATGCTTATCTGATTGAGAATGGGTTTGAGAAGTGTGATGGTGAACCCACACTCTACATAAAGGAGAATGACGGTAAGATTCTTATTGTTGTTTTATATGTAGATGATTTAATCTTTAGTAGCAATGATGCTTCTCTCATTGCTGATTTTAAAGCAGTCATGAAAAGTGAATTTGAAATGACTGACTTGGGCTTCTTAAGATATTTTCTTGGAATTGAAGTAGACCAAAGTGAAAATGGTGTTTTCATTTCCCAAGGTAAATATGTAGAAGCAGTGTTGAAGAGATTTAACATGCAGAAAAACAAGGCAGCTGTGACTCCAACTGTAATGGGGTTGAAATTGACCAAAGAAGACAGCAGCAAGGATTTTGATCCAAAATTGTACAAGAGAATAGTTGGCAGCCTCATGTACTTGACTGCAACTAGGCCGGACATTATGCACGCTGTGAGTTTAATCTCCAGATTCATGGAAAGACCGAAAGAGACTCATTGGCAAGCAGCCAAGAGGATTCTAAGGTATGTGAATGGAACGAAGGGGTTTGGTATTTTATACTCCTCTTCTGAAAGTTTCATGTTGACAGGTTACACTGACATTGATTGGGCTGGAAGTGTTGATGATAGGAAAAGCACATCGGGATATGTGTTTCATATGGGATCGGGAGCCATCTCATGGGCTTCCAAGAAGCAACCAATTGTGGCTTTGTCAACAGCAGAGGCAGAGTACGTGGCAACAACAGCAGGAGCATGCCAAGCAGTGTGGCTGAGAAGAGTTCTCAGAGATTTGTGTCATGGACAAGAAAAGGGCACAACCATTTACAGTGACAATAGCTCGGCGATAGCATTGTCTAAAAACTCTGTTTTTCATAAAAGGACAAAGCACATAGACACCAAATTTCACTTCATACGTGAATTGGTTAACAATGGTGAGATTGTTTTGCAGCACTGCAGAACAGAGGATCAGCTAGCTGACATCTTGACAAAACCATTGGCAAAGAAAAGTTTTGATCATTTCAGAGAATGCCTGGGTATGGTGAAAAACCCAGCAGTTGAAATTAAGGGGGAGTGTTGGAATTTAATTCCAACTGCAACATAAACAGCTGGACAGAAATCAGATCTGCTGTAGATATTTCAAAAATATCGGATGCCTGAAAGTCATGGTTTATTTATTGCACTCCACTGTGCATTTAATTTGCAGAGTTATTGCTCCTGCTACAGCCGACTTGTTTTTTTCCAAAAGGGCATCACCGCTTCTCCTGCATTCAATACGCAGATATGCATTAGAAGATATTTGCATTATTTTAATATTATAATTCAAATATGTTTTTGCATATAAATATGTTGAACAACAGTTCATTTCAAGGTTAGAAGAATGTTAGAAAACATTTTGAGCGTGTATATGTATAGGAGATAGACAGAAAGGTAAGAAATGAAGAAGAAAACAGAGCCGCCGTGTTTTGGGAGCAACATGCATTCTACAGTCTCTTTCAACCGCGGCCCGTAGCCAAAGAATCGTTCGATCAAGGCTTAAACACGTGTTTCGAAGAATCGTCTGTTTTTTTTATTTTTTACGTAATTTGTAAAACAGTGTATGGAGTTTGAGTATTCCCTTCAATTGTATTTCAAGAAGTTTGTAATTTTTATTGTCATTTTTATGGCTAATGAAAACAGAGCTTTTCCATATCCTCATTGTCCAAATTTTCATATTTTCGTGTTAAGTTGAGGAACTCGCTTCCTTTGTTTTTTTCGAAATTAACAGAATTTCATCAAAGATTGGATTCAAGAACAACCTGCTAACAAAAAAAAATTACCAAAGAAACCTACATGTAAAAATTAAAAATCCAGGAATACCCAAACCTAGCTGTAAAAATCCAGAACTGCAAACCTATATGTAATTTACTGAAATGAATGTAAACCAAACCTAGCATCCTGGTCCGCTGGGAGCCATCAATGTGGTGAGTGCCTCCTCCCCGCACCGAAGGGCATCATCGTAGTTCCATTCACTCAGGTACCGTCCTTCTTGTCATTGAACTTGAACTTGTGAACATCATAATCAAAATCCTCATTATATAGCTTTTTTTCAAAATCCTCATTATATAGCTTTTTTAATCAACGGCCACGTCCTCCCTACCCTAGCCGTTTGGAGGGAAGTGCCCTGTCATTTTTTTTTTAAGGGTAGGGATCGCACCACATCATTATATCTGTTTGGATTATTTTCAATATTAAAAGGAATATGACAGTATATTTTCTAATATTCAAATATCACAAAATTTCTTAATAAGTATAATAATTTTAACAAGAAAATAGATATAAATATGCCATGGGTTTTTCTACATTCAAATATCACGAAATTTTAATAAGTACAATAATTTTAACAAGAAATAGATATAAATATTCGAGATTTTTTTCATGGTGTTTTATAAAGAAATCCAAGGAGGCTTAAAATCCAAGAGACTTAAGAGAATCCATAGATTAATAATATTTTTAAAGCTAGATTTAGTGAAGAAAGAAATATCTTAACCCAATTACAAATGTTTGGAGAACTCAATGTTAATTATCAAATGGATCTGTGAAGAAATTGCTGAGAATTTTTCCTTACCAACCCTTTAATAATAAATTTTTGTATCTACATACCTCTTTTACATATACTTCTATAACTCACATTTATAAGAATTCAAATAATGTTGTATATGGATTTGAAATTGGATTGAAGCAAAGTACCTACATTATCTCAATAATCTAGAATCAGCACATTTAAAAAACAACAAACCATAAACAGTGGACCCCAACTTCAGTGATTTCATTGTTAGATTTTGTAGTGCAGTGCCATAATGTCATAAAATGTCCTAATGGTAAAGGATACACAGAGCTATTGTGATTTATGGCATTTTGATTGTCATTGTCCTCCACAAAACTTCACATGCAAATAATACATGATTGTTTCTCTCCTCCTTCCTATATTGAAAATGAAGAATGCTGTAAATAAGAAAGGTCGAGGTATGAGCGGAGTTGCAACATGAAAAACCCTATTTCATTGGATACGAATCCACAAAAATCTCCACCATCGAGAAATTGTACCTACAATGAAAATAAATTCATCATATAGAGAATTTCAACCTAACCGCCATGAAGAGAGACGCAAAAAAAAAAAAAAACTGAACTAAGATATCGAATCTCTTACCTAGAATCTCGTCCACTATGATTCAAACACTTTGAACCTTGTATATGCAACAACTATAATGATTAGCATAAAAGTATCAAGGAAGAAGAAGTTTAATAGATAGTAACACTATCTAGGAAAACTTTGTGTTACCTACTAGTTGGAAAACACACCAGGGTATGAGCCCAGTTGCAACAAGAAAAACCCTATTTCATTGGCTAGGAATCCACAAAAATCTCCACCCTCGAGAAATTGATTGTTTCTCTCCTCCTTCTTCTTCATCTATTTCGATTGGTTCACACCAACACTCCAATATTTGTGCCCTTAATTCTTCTTCACTTATCTCATCATCTTCAAGAAACCGTGAATGATTGTCATCATTTGTCTCCTCTTCAACAATCCCTACATGAATCAAGCTTTCTTCTTCACTTATTTCATCCTCATGATTGTCATCATTTTTCTCCCAATCATCTATCATCGCAATAGGTAAGGGACGTCTGAGTTCATCCATCATTTCGTACCCCAACTGCAAACCCTGTTGCAGCCGTAAACTCTCCAAATCCCGGCGCGATCTGTTAGGCATTCCCTACACTATGTTCTGCATCAACCCCTATATCTAGCTCGTCCTTCCATAGTGAAATGGGTAAATCCCTACCTTAAACTCAATTCAATTTACTTACAAAAGAGTGATAATAGTGATGGGATGGAGAATGTCGATTTAGAAATGTTCTACAATTATATATATATATATATATATAATTTTAAATTATTCTTTAAATAAAAATAATAATAATATTAAATTGATATAATTTTAAGGAATGGTCTCAATATTGAATTGTGTTATTTAAAATTATTTTTTCACTCAATATATGATTTTTGTAATTCCAAAACTTTTCAAAAAATAGCTTTAAATATAATTGGAAATTTTAAATGTAAGTTTTAAGTGAATTTATCTGATTGGTTTTATTAAGGTCAAAGTCCTTGGACTATGGATTAGTTTGTAGAGTTTTTGTGACTTTAATCATTGTTTTAGAAAATGATGAATATTTGCACTTATTGTAGATTAAAAATTATTTCCCTAATTTTTGTAAATCTTATTTCTAATTTTCCATTTGTTGAACAAATCTAGATGTGACATTAATTTAATTGTTTGTGAGCACCTAAGAAATAATTTTAAAATAGGAAAAATACTATTTTTTGTAAATGGCCATTCTGTTAGTGATTGGTTTGACACTAACACTCGCATTAACGTTGTTATGCATTACATTCCTAGTACATTTCCTAGGTCCTTTACTTAAAGGAGGGAGAGGAGAGGAGAGGAGAGGATGGAGGGAGGGAGGGGGGGGCGGCCAGGGGGGGGGTGGGGGAGTTGGGAAGGGAAGGGGGTGTTTGTAGTCATGGCTAGCTAGCCCTTTGTTATGTTATCTCATTTGAATTTTTTTAGTTCTAATTTCATTTTTAACTTTTACACTTTAAGTTGTGCAGAACAACAAGTGTATGGAACTAATGATGGGTGCATTAGAAGAGGTGTTGTGTATAGGAGAAAAAGTATGAACACAAACTTTCCTTTGCGCACACGCAAATATTTTAATTTTAAGGAGAAACCTTGGATCGTGGTTTCTTATGGTTGTCCTACAAATGAATATTTCATCTACATCTTTCTTATGATATCATGTTCATCCTTGTGATCTAATATCATTTTCATCCTATAAGGCAATGGCTAAGAAAAGAAAGAAAAAGGCACAAATAATTGAGAGATCAAATTTTGTTGTGATACTTGCAATATATTTGTAACATGGAAATTATATTATTGAGAAGCATGGAACATAAAATATTGATACAATTGAGTACAAAAAATTACAAACTATTATCTCATCGTTGGAAACACTCACAGAACCAAATGTTGTGATTCCACATACAGAGTTATACAATATATGCACCTTTTTCTTTAGATTTTTTGTCTTTCTAATCCCCACTATTTAGAATGACATGTGTTATTTTTAAAACCTAAAAATTGTAAATCATCATTATCATATCACCATGTTCCATTTATATGACAATATACCTCTACCTTAAATTTCTTTTTAGGTTTTTCCTGTAGTGTTTTGTATTTATGTTGTAAGCATAAAAAGGTTGCACTTTCTCCTTGCGAGTGCTAATAAAGTGGCCCTAATTCCCTAACCTTAGGGTTTCTCCTGTCCATACGAATTATAATATGTCATTAAAAATATGGTACCATAGATACAAGCATAATATCATCGATTAAAAATCCATGCTCGCAACAATTCTAAACACTTTCTTCATAATTATACCTTTAGAAAAATATATTTTTTAACTTAGGGAAATTCAATGTGAAAATGTAAATTAATTATTAATCTTGTGTCACTTTTTTATAGCGCACCTCCAGTTTTGTAATGACATCAACTTTAGAAATTCAACCTAGCCTATCCTATCCTATCCTAGCCTATCCTAGCTTATCCTAGCCTAGCCTATTCTACCCTAGCCTAGCTTATCCTAACCTAACCTAACCTAACCTAGCTTACCGTAACCTAGTTTAGCCTAGCCTACCCTAACCTATCCTAGCCTAACTGAACCTAACCTAACCTAACCTAGCCTACCCTAGTGTAGTTTTACCTAGCCTAGCCTAGCCTATCCTAACTTGGCCTAGCTTAGACTAACCCACTCTGTGCTAGGCTATAGTATCCTAGCCTTTCCTATCCTATCCTAGCCTATCCTTTCCTATCCTATCCTAGACTAGCCTAAGCTACCCTAAGTTACCCTAGCTTCACCTATCCTAGTCTAACCTAGCATAGCCTAGTCTAACCTAGCTTACTCTAGCCTACCCTAGCCTAACCTACTCTTACCTAGCCTATCCTAGTCTAGTCTAGCCTATCCTAGTCTAGTCTAGCCTATCCTAAGCTACTCTAGCCTATTCTAGCCTAACCTAGCCTACTCTACCTTACCTTAGTGTATTCTTGAGTAGCCTAGGCTAGGCTACTCAAGCTTAAGGTACTTTACTCTATATTAGAATATTAATGAAGAAATCATTCAAAAAAGAAAATAAATTAAAAGATATTAATAAAAGTTTAAATATAAGAAAAATTCTTTAAAATAAAATGAATGTATCAAAATAGAATTTAAAATATATTGAATTTAACCATAGTAATAATGTAAAAACAAAATCTAACATGAGTTATAAGATATAAACGAAAATTTATTTTCAAATGAAAAACATATTGGTAAAACATAAAAACATAATTGAAGAAATCATTTTGAGAAATCCAATAATCTCATCTAAATTATTAGAAAAAATACATTTTCATTGGAAAAGGTCATCCAAAAATGATTTTAAGAACCACATGTTAAGTCAACTAATATTTTTAATTGAAAAAAAAAACTCAGAAAGCTATAAAGCAAATCAACCAATACTTGTGGTTTGACTTGGTAGTTGTTAGAAGGCTAGAAAAAAACAATTTATAAATAAAATGGAATTATTTAGATGCACTAAGGGAATTCTCCAATTTCGTTATTTTCTTTTCCTATTTGACCCAACTTCCAATCCAATTCAACTGAAAAAAACTCACAAAACTATAAGGCTAACCAACCAATATTTATGGTTTGACTTTCTGGTTATTAAAAAGATTTGAAAAACTAATTCAAAAATAAAAATGGAATTATTTAGAATTCTCCAATTTACTTATTTCCTTCTCCAATTTGACCTAATTTCCAATTCAATTTAGTATGGTGCAACTGTTCAATTTTCTTAATAGACGAAAATATCTAATTATTTTATAGATTCATTTGTAAATTTTGAAAAACAATGTTTATTATTTTACTAATTTATAAATATTCTAAATATTTCTATTTAAAAAGAAATTAAAATCAAACTAATAATCATATTAGATATCATTTATACAATCAAAATTCTTAAATCATACTTCAAAAAATATCAAAGAAAAATTTAGTATGCCCAGACATTTGATTTGATATTTGATATTCAATATTCAAGTTGAATATAATCCATAGAATCCAAATCCTCAAAACATACCGTAAAAAACATCAAAGAAAATTCAGTATACCAACTGATATGAATTAATAAGAAACAATGGCATCTGTGATACCCCAGGACAGAAAGAAAATGGAATAATAAAACTAAGAGGAGTAGACTGGTTTTTGTTTTAAGAGTAAACCGAGAAAATATAGTTGTAATCCAAAAAAAATAAGTGATATTACAAACAAGTATTAAGTCGAAAATTATAGGACCACCAGAAAATGAAAAATGAAAAAAAATAAAGACGCCTCTATAATTCTTTGAAATGGGTTCGCTTGAGACTTTTAATTCAAGAAACACAAAACCAAGAGGCGGAAACTTACCTTGCGCGTCCAGAGCAAAATTAGGTTTCTTGAGGATCTTGTTTACAACCAATGAACAGGGTTTCCTGTGAGACCTTGCAGGTTGATTTTAGTAGTACCTGACACATAGAACAGTTGATTAGAAAAAGGCACAAACCTTAAAAGAAAGCAATTAAAAGAATGTCCAAACCTTATCAATCAAATATTTTAATAATATGATTAAACTAATCTCATAAAACTATACATCAATGGAAAAAAAGAACAAAGATCATGTTTGAAGCACATAATATTCCTTAGAAATTGATCACAAAAATACGCAATATCAATGTATACTGCACAGTTTGCCTCTGCAAATTCTACACAATATGCAATATGGATGGTGCTTTGCCCCCGCAAATTCCCAATGCAAGCATCACAGCCTGCATTCCAGAGGAGTAATGGAACATGGGGCCTTCGTGGGCTGCGCTCCATTCGTCCAGATTCTTTCCAGTGGTCTCGAAAAAAATCTTGAAGACGGGGATTCTTTCTGGTGGTCTCGAAACAAATCTTGAACACCGGGATTCTTTTCCGTGGTCTCGAAGCGTTGCAGCCAGCGAAATCCAAATTCTTAGAGCCCTTTTTGATTTATGAAAAGAAAAAATGAAAGTGCAGGTGGAAATATCACCATCGAGGCAGAACGTGGTGGAAGGAATATTGGAGAAAATGTCAAAGGTTGGAGGAATATTGAAGAAAATGGCGAAGATTCAGAAAGGTTATTGGTTCGATCTTGTCTAGGAGGGCAATAAGATTGGATTCAAGAACAACCTGTGCTAGGCTATAGTATCCTAGCCTAACCTATCCTATCCTAGCCTATCTTATCTTATCCTAGCCTAGACTAGCCTAAGCTAACCTAAGTTACCCTAGCTTGACCTAGCCTAGTCTAACCTAGCATAGCCTAGTCTAACCTAGCTTACTCTAGCCTACCCTAGCCTAACGTACTCTTACCTAGCCTATCCTAGTCTAGTCTAGCCTATCCAAAGCTAATACTATCAGCTCAGGAGTCAGTAGCCTACTCTACCTACCTTATGTATTCTGAGTAGCCTGAGGCTACGCTAGTCAAGTTTCTTCTAAGGTACTTTACTCTATATTAGAATATTAATGAAGAAATCACTCAAAAAAGAAAATAAATTAAAAGATATTAATAAAAGTTTAAATATAAGAAAAATTATTTAAAATAAAATGAATGTATGAAAATAAAATTTAAAATATATTGAATTTAACCATAGTAATATTGTAAAAACAAAATCTAACATGAGTTATAAGATATAAATGAAAATCTATTTTTAAATGAAAAACATATTCGTAAAACATAAAAACATAATTGAAAAAATCATTTTGAGAAATCCAATAATCTCATCTAGCTTATTAGAAAAAATACATTTTTATTGGAAAAGGTCATCCAAAAATGATATTAAGAGCCACATGTTAAGTCACCTAATATTTTTAATTGAAAAAAAAAAACTTACAAAACCATAAAGCAAATCATCCAAAATTGATTTTAAGAACCACATGTTAAGTCAACTAATATTTTTAATTGAAAAAAAAAAAAAAAGCTCAGAAAACTATCAAGCAAATCAACCGATACTTGTGGTTTGACTTGACAGTTGTTAGAAGGCTTGAAAAAAATGATTTATAAATAAAATGGAATTATTTAGATGCACTAAGGGAATTCTTGAATTTCCTTATTTTCTTTTCCTATTTGACCCAATTTCCAATCCAATTAAACTGAAAAAAACTCACAAAACTATAAGGCTAACCAACAAATATTTAGGGTTTGACTTTCTAGTTATTAAAAAGCTCTGAAAAATTAATTTATAAATAAAAATGGAATTATTTAGAATTCTCCAATTTACTTATTTCCTTCTCCAATTTGACCTAATTTCCAATTCAATTTAGTATGGTGCAACTGTTCAATTTGCTTAATAGATGAAAATATCTAATTATTTTATAGATTCATTTGTAAAATTTGAAAAACAATGTTTATTATTTTACTAATTTATAAATATTTTAAATATTTCTATTTAAAAAAAATTAAAAGCAAACTAATATTCAAATTAGATATCATTTATATAATCAAAATTCTTAAAGCATCTTCAAAAAAATATCAAAGAAAAATTTAGTATGCCCAGAAATTTAATTTGATATTTGATATTCAATATTCAAGTTGAATATAATCCATAGAATCAGAATCCCGTAAAAAACATCAAAGAAAATTCAGCATAACCAGAGATTTGATTGATATTTGATAGATCAAACAAAGAAATATCTAAATTACAGACAAGAGCCAAGAAATGAGAGACAAAGAGATTGCACCAACTGATATGAATTAATGAGAAACTATGGCATCTGTGATACCCCAGGACAGAAGGAAAATGGAATAATAAAACTAAGAGGAGTAGACTGGTTTTTGTTTTAAGAGTAAACCAAGAAAATAGTTGTAATCCAAAAAAAATAAGTGATATTACAAACAAGTATTAATTCGAGAATTATAGAACCACCAGAAAAATGAAAAATAAAAAAAAAATAAAGACGTATCTATAATTCTTTGAAATGGGTTTGCTTGAGACTTTTAGTTCAAGAAACACAAAACGAAGAGGCCGAAACTTACCTTGCGCGTCCAGAGCAAAATTAGGTTTATTGAGGATCTTGTTTACAAGCAATGAACAGGGTTTCCTGTGAGACCTTGCAGGTTGATTTTAGTAGTACCTGACACATAGAACAGTTGATTAAAAGAAAGCAATTAAAAGAAGGCCCAAACCTTATCAATCAAATCTTTTAATAATATGATTAAACTAATCTCATAAAACTATACATCAATGGAAAAAAAGAACAGAGATCATGTTTGTGTGCCATAATATTCCTTAGAAATTGATCATAAAAATACGCAATATCAATGTATACTGCACAGTTTTCCTCCGCAAATTCTGCACAATATGCAATATGGATGGTGCTTTGCCCCCGCAAATTCCCAATGCAAGCATCACAGCCTGCATTCCAGAGGAGTAATGGAACATGGGGCCTTCGTGGGCTGCGCTCCATTCGTCCAGATTCTTTCCAGTGGTCTCGAAAGAAATCTTGAACATGGAGATTCTTTCTGGTGGTCTTGAAACAAATCTTGAACACCGGGATTCTTTTCCGTGGTCTCGAAGCGTTGCAGCCAACGAAATCCAAATTATTAGAGCACTTTTTGATTTATGAAAAGAAAAAATGAAAGTAGGGGTGGAAATCTCACCATCGAGGCAGAACGTGGTGGAAGGAAAATTGGAGAAAATGTCCAAGGTGGGAGGAATATTGAAGAAAATGGCGAAGATTCAGAAAGGTTATTGGTTCGATCTGGTCCAGCAGGGAAATAAGATTGAATTAAAGAACAACCTGTTAACAAAAAAAAAAAAAATTATCAAAGAAACCTACATGTGAAAATTAAAAATCCAGGAATACCCAAACCTAGCTGTAAAAATCCAGAAAGACCTGCAAACCTATATGTAATTTACTGAAATGAATGTAAACCAAACCTAGCATCCTGGTCTGTTGGGAGCCATCAATGTGGCGAGTGCCTCCTCCTCTCCGCACTGAAGGGCATCATCGTAATTCCATTCACCTAGGTACCGTCCTTCTCGTCATTGAACTTGAACTTGTGAACATCATAATCAAAATCCTCATTATATAGCTTTTTTTCAAAATCCTCATTATATAGCTTTTTTAATCAACGGCTAATTTGTTAGTGGCCCTGCCACGTCCTCCCTACCCTAGCCGTTTGGAGGGAAGTGTGCTGTCATTTGTTTTTAGCATAGGGATCGCACCACATCATTATATCTGTTTGGATTATTTACAATATTAAAAGGAATATGACAATCCATTTTCTAATATTCAAATATCACAAAATTTCTTAATAAGTATAATAATTTTAACAAGAAAATAGATATAAATATGCCATGGGTTTTTCTAATATCACCAAATTCCTTAATAAGTACAATAATTTTAACAAGAAAATAGATATAAATATTAGATGGTTTTTTTTCATTGGTGTTTTATAAGGAAATCCAAGGAGGCTTAAAATCCAAGGGAGGCTTAAGAGAACTAATATAGATTACAATATTTCTTTTAAAGCTATATCTAGTGAAGAAAGAAATATCTTAACCCAATTACAAATGTTTGGAGAACTCAATGCTAATTATCAAATGGATCTGTGAAGAAATTGCTGAGAATTTATCCTTACCAACCCTTCAATAATATTTTTTTGTTTCTACATACCTCTTTTACATATACTTCTATAACTCACATTTATAAGAATACAAATAATGTTGTATATGGATTTGAAATTGGATTGAAGCAAAGTACCTACATTATCTCAATAATCTATAATCAACACATTTAAAAAAACAAAAAACCATAAACCGTGGACCCCAAATTCAGCAATTTCATTGTTAGATTTTGTAGTGTTAATGTCATAAAATGTTGTAATGGTAAGGGATGCACAGAGCGATTGCGATTTCTGGCATTTTGATTGTCATTGTCCTCCACAAAACTTGACATGCAAATAATGCATGACCGTTTCTCTCCTCCTTCCTACATTGAAAATGAAGAGCCTGTAAATAAGAAAGGTCGAGGTATGAGCGGAGTTGCAACATGAAAAACCCTATTTCATTGGCTACGAATCCACAAAACTCTCCACCATCGAGAAATTGTACCTACAATGAAAATAAATTCATCATATAGGGCAGAGAGAATTTCAACCTAACTGCAATGAAGAGACACATAGAAAGAAAACAAAAAAACAAAAACTGAACTAAGATATCAAATCTCTTACATAGAATCTCGTCCACTGTGATTCAAACACTCTGAACCCTATATATGCAACAACTATAATGATTAGCATAAAAATATCAAGGAAGAAGAAGTTTAATATATAGTAGCAATATCTAGGAAAACTTTGTGTTAC
The DNA here is from genome assembly GCA_034641835.2 of Pinus albicaulis. Lineage (NCBI taxonomy): Eukaryota > Viridiplantae > Streptophyta > Pinopsida > Pinales > Pinaceae > Pinus > Pinus albicaulis. The sequence continues at coordinate 1,099,926,142 of CM076578.1, forward strand.
CTACTAGTTGGAAAACACACCAGGGTATGAGCCAATTTGCAACAAGAAAAACCCTATTTCATTGGCTAGGAATCCACAAAGCCACAAAACTCTCCACCCTCGAGAAATTGACTGTTTCTCTCCTCCTTCTTCTTCATCTATTTTGATTGGTTCACACCAACACTCCAATATTTGTGCCCTTAATTCTTCTTCACATATCTCATCATCTTCAAGAAACCCTGATAGATTGTCATCATTTGTCTCCTCTTCAACAATCCCTATATGAATCACGCTTTCTTCTTCACTTATTTCATCTTCATGATTTTCATCATTTTTCTCCCAATCATTTGTCATCGCAACTGGTAAGGGACGCCTAAGTTCATCCATCATTTCGTGCCCCAACTGCAAACCCTGTTGCTGCCGGCAACTCTCCAAATCGCGGCGCGATCTGTTCGGCATTCCCTACACTATGTTCTGCATCAACCCCTGTATCTAGCTCATCCTTCCATATTGAAATGGGTAAAAACCTACCTTAAACTCAATTCAATTTACATACAAAAGAGTGATAATAGCGATGGGATGGAGAATGCCGATTTAGAAATGTTGATAATTTTTTTTTATATATCTATATCTATATATATATATAATTTTAAATTATTGTTTAAATAAAAATAATAATAATATTAAATTGATATAATTTTAAGGAATGGTCTCAATATTGAATTGTGTTATTTAAATTTATTTTTTCATTCAATATATGATTTTTGCATAAATTAGGTAAGAAAAATAAATTCCAAAACTTTTCAAAAAATAGCTTTAAATATAATTGGACATTTTAAATGTAAGTTTTAAGTGAATTTATTTGATTGGTTTTATTAAGGTCAAATTCCTTTGACTATGGATTAGTTTGTAGAGTTTTTGTGACTTTAACCAATGTTTTAGAAAACGATGAATATTTGCACTTATTGTAAATTAAAAATTATTTCCCTAATTTTTGTAAATCTTATTTTTAATTTTCCATTTGTTGAACAAATCTAGATGTGACATTAATTTAATAGTTTGTGAGCACCTAACAAATAATTTTAAAATAGGAAAAAGACTATTTTTTGTAAATGGCCATTCTGTTAGTGATTGGTTTGACTCTAACACTCACATTAACATTGTTATGCATTACATTGCTAGTACATTTCCTAGGTCCTTTACTTAAAGGAAGGAGAGGAGAGGAAGTGTGGGGGGGGGCGCGCGGTGGGGGTTGGTAAGGGGAGAGGGTGTTTGTAGTCATGGCTAGCTATCCCTTGGCTATGTTATCTCATTTGAAAATTTTTAGTTCTAATTTCATTTTGAACTTTTACACTTTAAGTTGTGCAGAACAACAAGTGTGTGGAACTAATGATGGGTGCATTAGAAGAGGTGTTGTGTACAGGAGAAAAAGTATGAACACAAACTTTCCTTTGCACACACGCAATTATTTTAATTTTAAGGAGAAACTTTGGATTGTGGTTTCTTATGGTTGTTCTACAAATGAATATTTGATCTACATCTTTCTTATGATATCATGTTCATCCTTGTGATCTAATATCATTTTCATCGTATAAGGCAATGGCTAAGAAAAGAAAGAAAAAGGCACAAATAATTGAGAAATCAAATTTGGTTGTGATACTTAACATGGTAAATACTTTTCTTATACTAATTTTGGATTCCTAATAAAAGGAATTGCAATATATTTGTAACATGGCAATTATATTATTGAGAAGCATGGAACATAAAATATTAATACAATTGAGTACAAAAAATTACAAACTATTATCTCATCGTTAGAAACACTCACAGAACCAAATGTCGTGATTCCACATACAGAATTATACAATATATTCACCTTTTTCTTTTATATTTTTTGTCTTTGTAATCCCCTCTATTTAGAATGACATGTGTTACTTTAAAAACCTAAAAATTGTAATTCATCATTATCATATCGCCACATTCCATTTATATGACAATATACCTCTATCTTAAATTTCTTTTTAGGTTTTTCCTGTAGTGTTTTGTATTTATGTTGTAAGCCTGAAAAGGTTGCACTTTCTCCTTGCCAATGCTAATAAAGTGTCCCTAATTCCCTAACCTTAGGGTTTCTACTGTCCATACGAATTAGAATATGTCATTAAAAATATGGTACCATAGATATAAGCATAATATCATCGATTAAAAATCCATGCTCACAACAATTCTAAACACTTTCTTGATAATTATACCTTTAGAAAAATATATGTTTTAACTTAGGGAAATTCAATGTGAAAATGTAAATTAATTATAAATCTTGTGTCATTTTTTTATAGCGCACCTCCAGTTTTGTAATGACATCAACTCTAGAAATTCACGACATCCACCAAAGGTTTGGAAATTCAAGGGTGGTCCAAAGATCATGAAATGTAATATAGTTTTAACATAGAAAAATTGAGGTTAATCATCGTGCATGTCTCCTATCCTAACCTAACCTAACCTAACCTAACCTAGCCTAACATTCCCTAGCCTAGCCTATCCTAGCCTATCCTAACTCACCCTAACCTAACCTAACCTACCCTAGCCAAACCTAACCTACCCTAACCTAACCTAACCTAACATAGCCTAGCCTAGCCTAACATAGCATAGCCTAGCCTACCCTAGCCTAACATAGCCTACCCTATCCTACCCTAGCCTAACATAGCCTACCCTATCCTACCCTAGCCTAAATTAGCCTAACCTATCCTAACGTAGGCTAGCCTAACCTACCCTAACTTAGGCTAACCTAACCTAACCTAGCCTAGCCTACACTATCCTAACCTAGGGAGCCTAGCCTAACCTATCATATTCTAGACTAATGTAGCCTAACCTAGCCTAGCCTAACCTAGCCTAACGTAGCCTAGCCTAGACTAGCCTAACCTAGCCTAGCCTACCCTAGCCTAGCCTATCCTAGCCTAACCTGCCCTAGCCTAACGTAGCTGAACCTACCCTAGCATAAACTAGAGTAACCTAGCCTAACCTAGCCTGGTCTAACCTAGCCTAGCCAAACGTAGCCTAGCCTAACCTACCCTAGCCTAGAATAGCCTAGCCTAGCCTAGCCTACCCTAACCTAACCTACCCTACTCTAGCCTACCTAACCTTCCCTAACGTAACCTAACCTAACCTAGCGTAACCTAGCCTAGCCTAACCTTGGCTAGCCTACCCTCGCCTACTTTAACCTAACCTAGCCTACCCTACCTTACACTATTCTAACCTAGACTAGCCTAGCCTAACCTAGCCTAGCCTTGCCTAACCTAGCCTAGCCTAGCGTAGCCTAGCCTAGCTTAGCCTATCCTAGGCTAGCCTATCCTAGCCTAGCCTAGCCTAGCCTAGCCTATTCTAGCCTAGCCTAGCCTAGCCTAACCTAACCTAACCTAGCTTACACTAACGTAGCCTAGCCTAGCCTAGCCTAACTTAGCCTAACCTAACCTAACCTCACGTGACCTAGCCTACCTTAACCTAACCTAACCTAGCCTAGCCCAACCTAACCTAGCCTAGCGTAGCCTAAACTAACCTACCCTAAAGTAACCTAGCATAAATTAGCCTAGCCTAGCCTAACGTACTCTAGCCAAGCCTAGCCTAGCCTAGCATAGCCTAATCTAACCTAGCCTAGCCTACCCTAGCTTAACCTAGCCTAGCCTAGCCTAGCCTAGCCTTGCCTAGCCTTGCCTAGCCTTGCCTAGCCTTGCCTAGCTTAGCCTAACCTAACTTACCATAACCAAACGTAACCTCAACCTAGCCTAACCTCGCCTAGCCTAGCCTAGCTTAACCTAACCTACCCTAGCTTAACCTATCCTAGCCTAACCTTTCGTAGCCTAACCTAAGCTAGCCTACCCTAGCCTAACCTAACCTAGCCTATCCTAGCCTGCGTTAACCTAGCCTAACTAGCCTAGCCTAGCCTAGCCTAGCCTAGCCTAACCTAGCCTAGCCTAACCTAGCCTAGCCTAGCCTAAACTAGCCTAGCCTAGCCTAATCTTACCTACCCTAGCCTAAACTACCCTACCCTACCCTACGCTACCCTAGCTTAGCCTAACATAACCTAGCCTAACCTAACCTAACCTAGCCTAACCTAACTCACCCTAGCCTAACCTATCCTAGGGTACACTAAACTAGCCTAGCCTAGCCTACCTATCCTAACCTATCCTAGCCTAGCCTAACCTAGCATAACCCTAGCCTAGCCTAGCCTAGCCTAGCCTACCCTACCCTACTCTAGCTTATCCTAGCCTATCTTGGGTTATCCTAGCCTATCTTAGCCTATTCTAGCCTAGCCTAGCCTAGCCTAGCCTAGCCTAGCCTAGTTTAGCCTAACCTAACTTAACCTAACCTAACCTAACCTTAGCCTAGCTTGGCCTAGCCTAGCCTAGCCTATCTTAGCCTACCCTAGCCTACCCTAGCTTATCCTAGCCTATCCTAGCCTATTCTAGCCTAGCCTAGCCTAGCCTAACCTAACATAGCTTAGCCTAACCTAGTTAATCTATCCTAACCTAACCTTATCCTAACTTACCCTAGACTAGCCTAGCCTAGCCTAGCCTAGCCTAGCCTTACCTAATGGAGCCTAACCTACCGTACACTAGCCTAGCCTAGCCTAACCTAACCTAACCTAACCTAGCCTAGCCTAGTCTATCCTAGTCTAGCCTAGCCTAACCTAGTCTATCCTAGCCTACCCTAGCTTACCCTAGCCTAGCCTAACCTAACCTAGCCTATCCCAGCATAACCTAGCCCAGCCTAGCTTACCCTAACCTTACTTGAGCTAGCTTGACTTAACCTAGCCTAACCTAACCTAGCCTAGCCTAGCCTAGCCTATCCTAAGACTAGCCTACCCTAGCCTACCCTAGCTTATCCTAGCCTTTCCTACCTTATTCTAGCCTAGCCTAGCCTAGCCTAGCTTAGCCTAGCTTAGCCTAACCTAACCTTAACCTAACCTAACCTACCCTAACCTATCCTAGCCTAGCCTAGCCTTCCCTAGTCTAGCCTAACCTACCCTAGCCTAGCCTAGCATAGCCTACCCTAGGCTAAGCTAACGTAGCCTAGCATAGCCTATGCTAGCTTAACCTAACCTAGCCTAGCCTAGCCTACCCTATCCTAGCCTAGCCTAGCCTAACCTATCTTAACCTAGCCTAGCCTACCCTAGCCTACTCTAGCCTACCTAACCTAGCGTAGCCTAGCCTACTCTAGCCTACTTAACCTAGACTAACCTAACCTAACCTAACCTAACCTAGCTTAACCTAACCTAACCTAGCCTAACCTAACCTATCCTAGCCTACCTTAGCCTACCTTAACCTACCCTACCCTAGCCTAGCCTAACCTAACCTAGCCTAACCTAACCTAACCTAATGTAACCTAGCCTAGCCTATCCTAGCCTAAACTACCCTACCCTACCCTAGCCTAACCTAACCTACCCTACCCTAGCCTACCATAGCCTATCCTATCCTAGCCTATCCTAGCGTAGCCTAGCCTAGCCTAGCCTATTCTACCCTAGCCTAGCTTATCCTAACCTAACCTAACCTAACCTAGCTTAGCATAACCTAGTTTAGCCTAGCCTAGCCTAACCTATCCTAGCCTAGCTGAACCTAACCTAACCTAACCTAGCCTACCCTAGTGTAGTCTTACCTAGCCTAGCCTAGCCTATCCTAACTTGATCTAGCTTAGACTAACCCACTCTATGCTAGGCTATAGTATCCTAGCCTAACCTATCCTATCCTAGTCTAGTCTAGCCTATCCTAAGCTACTCTAGCCTATTCTAGCCTAACCTAGCCTGCTCTACCTTACCTTAGTGTATTCTTGAGTAGCCTAGGCTAGGCTACTCAAGCTTAAGGTACTTTACTCTATATTAGAATATTAATGAAGAAATCATTCAAAAAAGAAAACAAATTAAAAGATATTAATAAAAGTTTAAATATAAGAAAAATTCTTTAACATAAAATGAATGTATGAGAATAGAATTTAAAATATATTGAATTTAACTAGTAATAATGTAAAACAAAATCTAACATGAGTTATAAGATATAAATGAAAATTTATTTTTAAATGAAAACATATTCGTAAAACATAAAAACATAATTGAAGAAATCATTTTGAGAAATCCAAGAATCTCATCTAAATTATTAGAAAAATACATTTTTCTTGGAAAAGGTCATCCAAAAATGATATTAAGAGCCACATGTTAAGTCTGCAAATTAATATTTTTTATTGAAAAAAAAACTTAGAAAAACTATAAAGCAAATCAACCATCATTGTGGTCTGACTTGATAATTGTTAGAAGGCTAGAAAAATAATTTATAAATAAAATGGAATTATTTATGCACTAAGGGAAATTCCTACTTATTTTCTTTTCCTATTTGACCCAATTTCCAATCCAATTCAACTGAAAAAAACTCACAAAACTATAAGGCTAACCAAGCAATATTTGTGGTTTGACTTTCTGGTTATTAAAAAGATCTGAAAAATTAATTTATAAATAAAAACGGAATTATTTAGAATTCTCCAATTTACCTATTTCCTTCTCCAATTTCACCTAATTGCCAATTCAATTTAGTATGGTGCAACTGTTCAATTTGCTTAATAGATGAAAATATCTAATTATTTTATAGATTCATTTGTAAAATTTGAAAAACAATGTTTATTATTTTACTAATTTATAAATATTCTAAATATTTCTATTTAAAAAGAAATTAAAAGCAAACTAATATTCAAATTATATATCATTTATATAATCAAAATTCTTAAAGCATACTTCAAAATGCTCAAAATGCTCAAAACATACCATAAAAAACATCAAAGAAAATTCAGTATAACCAGAGATTTGATTGATATTTGATAGATCAAACAAAGAAATATCTAAATTACAGCCGAGAAATGAGAGATAAAGAGATTGCACCAACTAATATGAATTAATAAGAAACTATGGCATCTGTGATACCCCAGGACAGAAGGAAAATGGAATAATAAAACTAAGAGGAGTAGACTGGTTTTTGTTTTAAGAGTAAACCGAGAAAATATAGTTGTAATCCAAAAAAAATAAGTGAAAAATGAAAAATTATAGAACCACCAGAAAATGAAAAATGAAAAAAAATAAAGACGCAGTTATAATTCTTTGAAATGGGTTTACTTGAGACTTTTAATTCAAGAAACACAAAACGAAGAGGCGGAAACTTACCTTGCGCGTCCAGAGCAAAATTATGTTTTTTGAGGATCTTGTTTACAACCAATGAACAGGGTTTCCTGTGAGACCTTGCAGGTTGATTTTAGTAGTACCTGACACATAGAACAGTTGATTAAAAGAAGGCACAAACCTTAAAAGAAAACAATTAAAAGAAGCCCCAAACCTTATCAATCAAATCTTTTAATAATATGAGTAAACTAATCTCATAAAACCATACATCAATGGGAAAAAAGAACAGAGATTATGTTTGTGTGCCATAATATTCCTAAGAAATTGATCATAAAAATATGCAATATCAATGTATACTGCACAGTTTGCCTCCGCAAATTCTGCACAATATGCAATATGGATGGTGCTTTGCCCCCACAAATTCCCAATGCAAGCATCACAGCCTGCATTCCAGAGGAGTAATGGAACATGGGGCCTTCGTGGGCTGCGCTCCATTCGTCCAGATTCTTTCCAGTGGTCTCGAAAAAAATCTTGAACACGGGGATTCTTTCTGGTGGTCTCGAAACAAATCTTGAACACCGGGATTCTTTCCGTTGGTCTCGAAGCGTTGCAGCAGCCAACGAAATCCAAATTCTTAGAGCACTTTTTGATTTATGAAAAGAAAAAATGAAACTGCACGTGGAAATCTCACCATCGAGGCAGAACGTGGTGGAAGGAATATTGGAGAAAATATCCAACGTGGGAGGAATATTGAAGAAAATGGAGAAGATTCAGAAAGGTTATTGGTTTGATCTTGTCCAGCAGGGCAACAAGATTGGATTCAAGAACAACCCGTTAACAAAAAAAATTACGAAAGAAACCTACCTGTAAAAATTAAAAATCCAGGAATACCCAAACCTAGCTGTAAAAATCCAGAAAGACCTGCAAACCTATATGTAATTTACTGAAATGAATGTAAACCAAACCTAGCATCCTGGTCCGCTGGGAGCCATCAATGTGGCGAGTGCCTCCTCCTCACCGCACCTAAGGGCATCATCGTAATTCCATTCACTCAAGTACCGTCCTTCTCATCATTGAACTTGAACTTGTGAACATCATAATCAAAATCCTCATTATATAGCTTTTTTAATCAACGGCTAATTTTTTAGTGGCCCTGCCACGTCCTCCCTACCCTAGCCGTTTGGAGGGAAGTGTGCTGTCATTTTTTTTTTTAGCGTAGAGATGGCACCACATCATTATATCTGTTTGGATTATTTTCAATATTAAAAGGAATATGACAGTCTATTTTCTAATATTCAAATATCACAAAATTTCTTAATAAGTATAATAATTTTAACAACAAAATAGATATAAATATGCCATGGGTTTTTCTAATATTCAAATATCACGAAATTCCTTAATAAGTACAATAATTTTAACAAGAAAATAGATATAAATATTAGATGGTTTTTTTTCATTGGTGTTTTATAAGGAAATCCAAGGAGGATTAAAATCCAAAGGAGGCTTAAGAGAATTAATATAGATTACAATATTTCTTTTAAAGCTAGATCTAGTGAAGAAAGAAATATCTTAACCCAATTACAAATGTTTGGAGAACTCAATGCTAATTATCAAATGGATCTGTGAAGAAATTGCTGAGAATTTTTCCTTACCAACCCTTCAATAATCAATTTTTGTATCTACATACCTCTTTTACATATACTTCTATAACTCACATTTACAAGAATACAAATAATGTTGTATATGGATTTGAAATTGGATTGAAACAAAGTACCTAGATTATCTCAATAATCTAGAATCAACACATTTAAAAAAAGAAAAAACCATAAACCGTGGACCCCAACTTCAGCAATTTCATTGTTAGATTTTATAGTGCAGTGCACTACAAAATCCATAATGTCATAAAATGTCGTAATGGTAAAGGATGCACTGAGCGATTGCGATTTCTGGCATTTTGATTGTCATTGTCCTCCACAAAACTTGACATGCAAATAATACATGACCCTTTCTCTCCTCCTTCCTGCATTGAAAATGAAGAACCTGTAAATATGAAAGGTCAAGGTATGAAAAAAAACTGAGCTAAGATATCGAATCTCTTACCTAGAATCTTGTCCACTGTGATTCAAACACTCTGAACCTTATATATGCAACAACTATAATGATTAGCATAAAAATATCAAGGAAGAAGAAGTATAATATATAGTAACAATATCTAGGAAAACTTTGTATTACCTACTGGTTGGAAAACACACCAGGGTATGAACCGAGTTGCAACAAGAAAAACCCTATTTCATTGGCTATGAATCCAAAAAAATCTCCACCCTCGAGAAATTGACTGTTTCTCTCCTCCTTCTTCTTCATCTATTTCGATTGGTTCACACCAACACTCCAATATTTGTGCCCTTAATTCTTTTTCACTTATCTCATCATCTTCAAGAAACCCTGAATGATTGTCATCATTTGTCTCCTCTTCAACAATCCCTACATGAATCACGCTTTCTTCTTCACTTATTTCATCCTCATGATTATCATCATTTTTCTCCCAATCGTCTGTCATCGCAATTGGTAAGGGACTCATGAGTTCATCAATCATTTCGTGCCCCCAACTGCAAATCCTGTTGTTGCCGGCAACTCTCCAAATCCCGGCGCGATCTGTTCCATATTGAAATGGGTAAAACCCTACCTTAAAATCAATTCAATTTACTTACAAAAGAGTGATAATACCGATGGGATGGAGAATGCCGATTTAGAAATGTTGATAATTTTTTTTTAATATATATATATATATATACATATATATACATAATTTTAAATTAATGTTTAAATAAAAATAATAATAATATTAAATTGATATAATTTTAAGGAATGGTTTCAATATTGAATTGTGTTATTTAAATTTATTTTTTCACTCAATATATGATTTTTGCATAAATTAGATAAGAAAAATAAATTCCAAAACTTTTCAAAAAATAGCTTTAAATATAATTGGACATTTTAAATGTAAGTTTTAAGTGAATTTATTTGATTGGTTTTATTAAGGTCAAAGTCCTTTGACTATGGATTAGTTTGTAGAGTTTTTGTGACTTTAACCAATGTTTTAGAAAATGATGAATATTTGCACTTATTGTAAATTAAAAATTATTTCCCTAATTTTGGTAAATCTTATTTCTAATTTTCCATTTGTTGAACAAATCTAGATGTAAAATTAATTTAATTGTTTGTGAGCACCTAACAAATAATTTTAAAATAGGAAAAAGACTATTTTTTGTAAATGGCCATTCTGTTAGTGATTGGTTTGACACTAACACTCACATTAACGTTGTTATGCATTACATTGCTAGTACATTTCCTAGGTCCTTTACTTAAAGGAGGGAGAGGAGAGGAGAGGAGAGGGGGGTGGGGGGGGG